>SNQJ01S0092726.1:7532-24173 GCA_010110895.2 Picea sitchensis | reverse complement strand
GTGATGGGAGTGTGGCAAGTTGAATTCAATCCATATGTTGTATGAAACTTTGGAAACTTCAATGTGTTGCATAAACCTTTTGTGAAGCTTCCCTAAGATCAATTTTAGTACAACCACTTGGCAAAACCCAGGTATCAAAATAAAATTCCTTTAAGTCTACCTATGAATGAAAACTTTTCAAATAATCCAAATACCTTGGAAAAACAAAGTTGAAGAAAATAATGCATTAGCTTAGGGAAAGGTAAATATAAGAAAGCAAAAGGATAGATAAGGCAGCCATGCGTATAGCAAAGTCATGACGTATGGGAAGGAAGGAATTTTACATGCAATTGTGTTCTTACCTTCGCTATAGAATTCCTAAGATTCTACAGGTCAATCTTCCTGTAGTCCCCAAACGGAATTGATACATCACTTAGGTATGTGGGGAAGGTGATAGCACTAAAATATTTTGTTTAAAAGAACAATTATTCTAAGGTTCTACTTAATATCAACTTGGGCTCGTCTTGAATTGTAAGACACAAGACACAATGGTTTATAATTGCTCTACTCAAATAACAATTTACTCTACTAAAATAAAACTTTTAAATCATTAAATTGGAAAAACCAAAACAAATAGAATTACCTGGATTGTATCTTGGTCTAACTGGTGGCTAAATCTGCTTACGGTTTACAATGCATTCCTTCATACTCGGGAAGTGAGACAAAATTAAATACAACCACAATGTAACCGGTCACTACATCTCACACAACAATTCAAGGCTGAATAAATGCCCCCAATCATTCAAACGAAAATGTATCCCACAGTAAAGATTTGTCCACGGAAAATAAAGGAAATGCCCAACGTATACAATGCCATTGTACAGAAACGCCTGATATAATGTCTGCCCACTGTCAATAAATAAAACGCTCCCAAACACTACTGCCCACTGTCAATGAATTCCATTAAAAGAAACGTCCAAGACGTACAGCAAAACGCAGACCCCTTAAAACGCAGATGATTAAAGCACCGATTATCAAATGCCCAACATCACTTTAGAAACGCGGATTAAAACGTAGCTTATTAAGAAAAATAAAAAAATAACATCATATTAAAACGCCCAGTTTTACAGTATGAGTGTGCCCCATATCAGTGGTAAAGCGAATGCCCTATACAGTTGCCCCAAAACGCCCCAATGACAGTAAAAATGTAGATCAAAAGTAAAACGCCCAACATGCCTACAGTATTTAAAACATCGATATGACGGCAAACGCCGAGTCATTCCTCCATGAGATCACAGGTATCAAAATGTAGGGATATTCTTCAAAATCACAGTTATCAAAAAGAACGCAGAGGTATTCTTCAAATCATAGTTATCAAAAGAACGCAAATCAACACATTCAAGCCCAGATTAAAACCCCACATCTACAATGCATACCCTAAAACGCCCAACACAATACATTCTTCTCATGGCCAAAAGCGGCGGTAACAATTTCAACATTGCCAGAACAACATCACAATAACCTTTGCTGGAATGAAATTTGCCAAAAAAAATAAAAAAACCAGAACGATCTCACAATATTATCATCAATAACAGTAAATTTGCCGAATATAAAATGCTTTCTACTTTACCAATTAAAATCATACTGTTGCCTTACACCCGCGTTGGAAGACGTCCCGTGCTCCATGCCACGTCCCGCTCTCCTCGCCGCTCCCACTCGCCGACCACAGAAAGCTCACCGGTACAAAAGATACCTCTCCCAGAACCATAACCATTGAATTATTAAAATTAACCATTAATATTAATAAAACCAACAATGTAGAAGCACTATTGATGATTTACTATTTAATAGTCTTGTTAATGATTTTATCTTTATCGACTATATTCATCATTAAAGTAATGTAAATTATGACATGCACATTTTACATAATAAATCATTGCATAGGTTGCACAACCTCAACATAGTAGACACATTGATTTTGAGTATACTTTTTGTTTCTCAAGTTAGATTCCTTTGAGCCTAGTGTCTCATAAAGAAGTTTCTTGATAAGTTGATAATTGAAAATTTTGAACAAGCTAAGGAATTAAATTAAGTAAAAGAATAATGTTTTTAATGTTCTTCTAAAAAAAAAAAAAAAATTTGCACCTGTTACTAGAATGGTTGTCGTAACGAGGAAGGTCGTTACACGAGTGGTCATATCTCATGGTCACATTGTTGAGACATGGAGAGCAGAGCTAGAGAACCCAAGCTCTATTTTAGAGATTCGTAACATGGAGAGTCGAGAGGAATCATCATAGAATACCCGAGACGTGAAAATGTGAAATGCATTTTCGAATAAGGTTGTGTTCACAACTAGTGGTTACATCTGTGGAAGATGTAGGAAGAAGCTAGCGGTGTTAAGCTCCATCTCCGAGTCTCAGCGATCGTGACTTGGAGCATCAAGACCCTTCATCAAATGAATCACAATATGTGATATCGCGATGAGATTTGGACCATCGGATCATCGGAGATCTTGACCGTTGACCAGGATCGATGAAGTTTATAAGTTCATGAAATACGAAGCATATTTTAGAGTAGCCTGTGGTCACCATTGATGCTCACGTGAGGGGAAGAAGCTAGCGGTTCTAAGCTCCATCTCAGAGTCTTGGTGATCATAACTTGGAGTGTCGAGATCCTTTATCACAGGAATGTCGAGATGCGAGATCATAAAATTCAAATTTTGTTTAGTCCTCAGTCACAGCCAGTGGGCATATGGGATAAACGTGAAACCCTATCATTTTAATCCAATGGTGCAGAAGAATTTGAACATGATTGGAGGGTTACCGTTGGACATCAGAGTTAATTAATCAATTAAGATTCAGTTAGCAAAATTGATTCATGATTCTTCATCGGTTGGCGATTTAGTTGCTGAGGCATTTTTGCCCAAGAAGATTAGAGGTGTAGCTGATGAGTAATGTGTGAATAAAAGGAGATATGAAGTGACTGTGTAATGTTATCTATTTGGACTGAAAAATAAATTGAACTATAAAAAGGAAAAACTACAGCATGTGCAGTGTGAATAAAGCTCAGAGATAAGGAACAAAAGATGAACATAAGAGAAAAGGTTACGAGAGAAGAATGTGCACATTTCAAAGAGCATGAAAAGGACAGAGAAAGAACAGATAGACAAAGACAGTAAGTCAAGCCAAATATCGACAGAGAAGAAGAATAGTGTAGCAGAGAAGAATTGCATAATAGTGAAGAAGTGGTAAGAATTGATTTATTTGTGTTGTTGGTTAATCAATCATTTATCTGTAAAAATGGTGGTTGGGAGGTTCTAGGCAGGACTGTTGTCCTCAGAGGTTCAAGTGGGTGCTTGAACACAGGGAGTTGTAGCTTCCATCTGGTTGCAGCCAGAAAAACCAGGGTGGCAGGGTGGTGCAAGGGAGAAAAGTTGTTCTCTGTTATACAGGTTGGTGCCTGCGTGACTGGAGGTTGGTGCTTCCATCCAGTCGATGCTGGAACACTTAGGGAGTTGTTGCTTCCTTTTAGTGGGTGCTAGAGAAACTAGAGACTTGTTTCTCTCAACAAGTTGGATCTTGTAAAATAGAGGTAGTAGCCTCACTTTGAGTTGGCGCTCAAACATAGATGATGTAAAGAACTTAAAAGACTACCTATCATTTCAAAGAAGAAGAGGTTTTCTCCCTTTATGGATTTCCTCGTGAAAAATCTGTCTATGTGTATATCTTATATGTGATTGATGCTCATTGTTTATGTTGTTCATATGATGTATAATATTGATGGTCACTTGATGAAAGATTACAAATATTTTAATAGACTTAAAATTGTTTAAGCACAGTAGAAACTGATTCACCCCCCTCTCAGTTGTCTTAGTAATTTTAACAGGGAAATCGGGAATCAGAAGAAGGGAGTTGAGCCAACTTTCAACATCGTGAAGCACATAGTCACGAAATGTGAAGAGGAGATCTCGATCGTTTGATCACAGAGAGATATGTACCATTGATCTGATGGAAGCGCAAGTTCAGGAATCAAAGAAAGGAGTTGTTCTAACCTCCAACATCGCGATTCGCAAAATCTTGAAGTGAGAAGAGAAGATCTGGAATGTTGATTGAGGAATGCCATGCACCATTGATCTGGAGTGAAGAAGTTCAGAGTTCAAGAGATTGAAATTTGAAGAATGGAGGAAGGCTAAGTCATGAGATCACGAAACGGGAAGTCACAAAGTGCCTTTTTGACTAGCGTGTGGTCACATCCAGAGGTTACGTTAGTGAAGAATAAAGGAAGGAGATAGTGTTGATAGGATCCTCTTTGGAGATCGGGAGTTGAGAAAATAGAGGTGAATAATAGCATAATATATGAAGCATGAAGTTGAGAAGAACCTTTTGGATAGGAATCTGATCACAGTTCGTGGTCATGTGAAAGGAAGGGGCTTAGACAGAAAAGCTAGTGCCCACTGTGTAGTTTTCTAAGGAAGGTAAAAGGCACTGAAGGGATGCGCGCGTGGAGGTTCTCTCCTATAACTATCAACTGAATTGTAACTGTAACAGAGAAGAAGAAGGGTTACACTAGTAGAGAAGCCAAGAATCTTAGGATAACGACCACTCATGACGAACAAACTATGGATAATTGCGAGAGAAGGTGAAGAGTTGCATGGATGATGTGGTAGAGGTCTTGGCGTGATAAAAATGTAGAACAAAGAAGAGAGGAACTTCTATTTTGTATTTGTTCATGCGAGTAGAAGGAGTTTGTGCACAGGATATGAAGCGAATAACAGAGGCATGGCACATACCATGCAGAAACAACATAGAACATAAAACATAGAAAGATGCAGAAGCAGACAAGAACATAGAAGATGAAGAAGGAAAAGGAGACTCTGAGCTACAACAAATCATATCAGAGACAAATCAAGTAAGTAAGTGTTTGTAAGATTCAATCAGGGTGCTAGCGTGGTGCTAGGGAGGATTGTAGTCCTCTAAATTCTAGTTGGTCCTAGAAGATATTCTGAGAGTTTTTTCTTCCATATGGTTGGTTCTAGAGAAATATGAGAGTTGGTGCTCTCTGTAAGTTGGAGCTTGCTATGAGAGGTTGTAGACTCATATTTGAGTTGGTGCTCAAAGGCTGTGATGTACATGAAATTTGGAGCTTGATTGACATCCTAAGAAGAAGATGTTTTCTCCCTTTATGGGTTTCCTCAACAAAATCAGTGTATCTATGTATTCTTTTTTATTTATCAAATATTGTATATTTATGCATGCTAATTGATCAACAACACATTAAATATAATAATATATAAAGATTCAGAAAAAAATTTGAAAAATTTCAAGCTTATATATATATATAATTGATTCACCCCCTGCCCCTCTTAGTTATTTTTCCAACAATCTGTATCAGAGCAGGTGCCTTTGATCAAAGGTAGATCCATAAGCCTTATCATTACTAGTCATGAAGAAGGTTCAATTAATAGAGTTCCTTTGTTTGATGGAACAAACTTTGCCTTCTGGAAAATAAGGATGAGAACATATTAAGATCCCTGGGTGCTGATGTTTGGGATGTTGTTGAAACTGCATATGTGGAGCCTGTAGTGTTGGCCTCAAAAGGTGATAAGCTGGAGTTTAGATTTAATTCAAAAGAAATGAATGCCATCCTCAATGGACTTGCAGAAGCCGAGTTTGACAAAGTCGTGAATTGTGATTCAACAAAAGTTATGAGGGACAATCTGATAAGTAGTTATGAAGGTAATGAAAAGGTGAAAGACACAAAAATTCAGAATCACAGACTTAAATTTGAGCAGTTAAATATGGATGAAGATGAAACTATCAGTAAGTACTTCTCACGTATAGAAGAACTTGTCAAAAATATGAAAGTTCTAGGTGAAATAATAGATGAATCTTTTCTAGTACATAAAATACTAAGATCTCTTCCTGATAGATTTAACTCAAAGGTCTCTGCTATAGAGGAAATAACTGATTTCAAAGCATTGACACTACATAAACTTTTTGGAACCCTAACTGCTTATGAAATTATAATCACCAAAGGTAAATCCACTACAAGAGATGCATCCTTTAAAGTAGAGAAAAACACAGAATCCAATATAGATGAGATTGAAGCAAATTTTGTGAGAAGACTAATGAAAGGATCAGGCAAATACAAAGGTAAGCTTCCCTTAAAATGCTTCAACTATGGTAAGATAGGTCATTTTGCAAATAAGTGTCCTCACAAAAGAAAGGATCAAACATATGTTGATGAAGAGAAGCACAAACACAAAAGGGTCTATAAAAAGAATAATTTTAAGAAGAAAAATCTTTGTGTAAACAATGATGATGATCGTTCAGATGATGAAAACAATGACTCTTATATTGAAAGTAAAATAAATGATCTCATGCTAATAGATTTATAAGACCTAAAAAATGACATCTATATTGACAATGGATGCTCCAGTCATATGACAGGTGACAAAAGTAAGTTCCTATCACTCAAAGAAAATAAATAAGGAAATGTGACTTTTGAAAATGATGCTCAAGGAAAGATCAGAGTTAAAGGTCTAGTAACATTAAGTAATGGAAGAGGCAAAGATCAAGATGTATTATTAGTTGATGGATTAAATCATAATCTTCTTAGTGCCAGTCAGGTGTGCGACAAAGGATGTGAAATCACTTTCACTGCCAAGGGTTGAAAAATAAAAATAGTGAAAATAAGAGAGGTGATTGCAAAAGGGGTTAGAACTAAAAACAATGTCTATGTTCTGAAGTAAGATAAGGAGGAATTTTATTTAAGAAAATTTGATGAAAGTTGGTTGATGAAGCTTGGAAACCTGAGTTTTGATCATATTGTCAAACTGAATAATGAGGGTGTTCTGAAAGATCTTCCAAGAATATCTAAGCCTCATAACTATGTATGTGAATCATGTCAAATGCGGAAGCTGACTCACACTCATTTCAAATCGAAGATTTTCACATCATCAGAAAAACCACTTCAAGTTATTCATATGGATATGTGTTGACCATCGTGAAAGGAAGGAATTGGAGGAGAACATTGCTTTATGCTATTGATTGATGACTTCTCCAGACTTATGTGGGTTTCCTTTGTGAGATAAAAATATGATGCGTTTAAGAAGTTCAAAATGTTTAAGTAGTTAGATGAGAATTAGACATGAATGAAGTTAAACGAAATTCCCTTAGAGAGGGGAGGAGAATTTATGTTAAGAAATTTCAAAGAATTATGTGAAAGACATGGAATTAAAAGAGAATATACTATTCCAGGTACACCTCAACAAAATGGAGTTGTAGAACACCAAAATAGATTAGTCCAACAGATGGAAAGGGCTATGATGAGTGAAAGGGACATTTCACAAACCTTCTAGGTGGAGGTTGTGTGCATCTGAGGCCAAACAATGATAAAAATCCATATGAGTTGTGGTTTGGTTGACATGCATCAATCAAGCACTTGGAATTATTTGGAAGTAAATGCTTCATAAAAAATAATGACAATCATCTCGAAAAATTTGATGGTAGAGCTAGTGAAGGTATCTTCCTAGGATATGCAACGAACAATAAAGGATACAAATGCTTTAAAAAAATTATGCATAAATTAGTAGATTTTATTGATGTTCAAATTGATGAAGAAACTCCTGTAAAAGATCAACATAGAATAAGAACCAAGTCAAATGAAGAAGATGATGAGAATAATGAGAATGGAGAACAAAAAATCTCGGATTCACAAGAAGATGATGAATCAGGTGGAGAAGAGACACCCATACTAGAAGAGTCAAGACAACAATAAACATCAAATCCTTCCAACAGAATTACTTAAAAGAATCATCCTGCAGGTCAGATAATTGGTGAGAAGGAGAAAGGTGTACAAACTAGGAGAAGGATAATCAAAGACACCGAGCAATCACACATAGCCTTAATATCCATGGTGGAACCTAAGAACTTTAATGAAGCCAGTAATGATGTAAAATGGTTAAAGTCAATGAATGAGGAACTCGATCAGATTCAAAAGAATGATACTTGGGAAATTGTTCCTAGGCCAACAAATAAAAATGTAATAGGATCCAAATGGGTCTACAAAAATAAGATGAATGAGAAAGGAAATATGTTAATAAATAAGCCTAGATTGGTCTGCAAAGGGTATGCTCAAATAGAAGGATTAGATTTTGATGAAACAATTGTGCCTATAGAAAGATTGGAAGCTATTAGAATGTTTCTTTCCTATGCTTGTCATAAGAATTTTAAATCCTACCAAATGGATGTCAAGCATGCTTTTTTAAATGGAGATCTAAAAGAAGAAGTCTATATGGAACAACTATAGGGTTTCCAACTGTACGATAATCATGACCTTGTCTGCAAGCTAAAGAAAGACTTATATGGTTTGAAACAAGCTCCTTATACCTGGTATTACAGATTGGATAAGTATCTTCTAGAAAAAGGGTTCAAGAGAGGAACAATTGACTGAAATCTATATATAAAAACAGAGGATAATGATTTTCTCATTGTGTTGCTCTATGTAGATGACATCATGTTTGAAAGTAATAATGCTTCATTGGTACAATGGTTTGTGTTGGAAAATATTTTATAGGTAGTGTATTCTTGTCATTGATGGAAAGTACAACAGCGTCGATGGCTTGAGTACAGGAAGGAAGTGCCAGGCAGGAACCAGAAGTCTTTTGGGAAGACGCTGTAGAGAAAGCTCGACAAGATCAGTGTATGCAACGATGGATCCCATTGAGAACTACTGGTGAACATTAGATCTGAGCTCGAGGCCAACTGGTTTTGTATCTAGGAGAACCTACACACTCTTTAACTAGCAAGGTAAAATGTGAAACCCCAAAAAAAACACCTCAACAAAGACTCCATTTCGGAGTTTCGGTTACCGGGAGATGGAGATGTCAAGAGTTGAGACTCTACAACATAGGAGTCCCAAAGTTGTGAAATACGAAACCTTGAAATCGTGAAACAGACGCATCGGTCGAAGTTTCAGCTAACAGAGTTTTAGATACCAGGAGATAGAGATGTTATGACTCTCATCATTAGAAGTCCCAAAGTCCCGAAATGTGAAATCCCGAAAACCCGAAATAGGCACACCACTCGGATTATTGAATACCGGTATTTCGGTTACCGAGAGAAAGAGATGTCAGGACTCTCGTCATCAGGAGTCCTGAAGTGCCGAAATGAAAAATCTCGAAAACCCGAAATAGGCGCACCACTCAGAGTATTAAATACCGGGATTTCGGTTACCAGGAGATGGAGATGTCAGAGACTGTCATCAACAGAAGTGTCGAAATCACGAAATGTGAAATGGAAAAATGATCTGAGCCGTTTGTTCAAGGAGATAATGGACCATTGATCCGACTCCATTTCAAAGTATTGGATACCGAGATTTCAGATACCAGGAGATGTAAATGACAAAGAATCTCATCATAAAGAGTCTCGAAGTCGTGAAACTCGAAGTCGTGAAATGATAAAAAATCCATACCAGATTTTCGGATACCAGGAGTAGGAGGAGTCAAGAGTGAAGAATCTTCATCATCAGAGTCCCAAAATCGCGAAACCCAAATTTGCGAAATGTCATAGACCACATACCAGAGGTTCGGATACCAGGAGTTGGAGATGTCAAGGTCTTTCAGCATAAAAATATGAAAATTCCGATTTGTCGAAATGAAAAACACTGGAGTACTGGACCATTGATCCAACTCCATTTCAGAGTTCTAGAGAGGAGTTGAAGTGTTGAAACACTTCACCACCAAAAGTGTCGAAATGCCGAAAAGCCGAAACACGAAATTGCGGAATGCAGTTTTGACTAAGGCTGAGGTCACAACCGTTGGTCACATCGAGGGAATATGGGGGAAGGAGTTAGCGAAGACAAGCTCCTTTTCATATTTTCAAGGGTCGGGAAATGGAGAGTACTAAAATCCTCCACCAAGGTGATCATGAAATGCCGAAGAGAGGAATGCCAAAATGAATGCAAGATTTAAAGAAGTTAATCCAATGGTGCAGATGAAATTCAAGAATATCGGAGGGCTACTATAGCACTTCACAGTGTAACTGCTAAGAATCGACTAATGGTTTCTGCAAGAGGAATCAAAGAGGCCTCAGTGTGATTTCCAGAGAAGATGAAGAGGATTGAGGCATCTTCTAGTGGAATGAAGACTATTCATAGAGGCAATTGACAGATGGAAGACAGTTGAATCCTGTAACTATAATAGAGGGAATGAGCTCGACTGTGCCGAAGAAGATGAAGAGTCTCAACTGTAATATAGGTGAAGGAATCTCAGCTTAAAACCCAGTGATGATGGACGCATGGGTTTAATTGCTAGAGAAGCTGAAGAGTTGTGATGATGATCAGGCAGAGCACTCAACATGAGCAGAACATGCAGAACATAGAGTGGGAGTTGATGCTCGAGGGTGTGAAGCCATGGATGGTGGAGTGGAAATGAAGACCCCAATGTGGAGAACATTTGTAGGGGGTGAGCATGTAGATGCATTGCGCATATTGCATGCACAAGGTACACAAGGACTATAAGTATGCATAATAAATAAGAGATAGTGGTTGTCTTTGTTGAGTGTCATTGACATGTGAAGAAGGAGGCAGAGCGCAGCAACAAAAATGCACAGAAGAGGAATGGTGCATTGAAGGGACATGGCGTACAATGCATAAAAGGCAGAAGAACAGAAAGAGTAAGGATGTGTACAAGAAGACACTGAGGCAGACAAAGAAAGACAGTGTAGCAGAATAGTGATGAGACTGGTAAGCCATTGATGAACATTATATCACTGTAATAAGTTTTAGTAACACATATTTACATTCCAGGGTGGTAGGGAGGTGCTAGGGAGGACTGTTGTCCTTAGAGGTTCAAGTGGATGCTTTAACGCAGGGAGTTGTAGCTTCCATATGGTGGCAGCCAGAGAAACCAGGGTGGCAGGGTGGTGCAAGGGAGAACTGTTGTTCTCTGTTATATAGGTTGGTGTCTGTATGACTGGAAGTTTGTGCTTCCATCCAGTTGGTGCTAGAACACTTGGGGAGTTGGTGTTTCCTTCTAGTTGGTGCTAGAAAAACCAGGGAGTTGGTGCTTCCTTCTAGTTGGTGCTAGAGAAACTAGGGAGTCGGTGCTTCCTTTTAGTTGGTGCCAGAGAAACCAGGGAGTTGGTGCTTCCTTCTAGTTGGTGCTAGAGAAACTAGGGAGTTGGTCCTTCCATCTAGTAGGTGCTACAAAAAACAGAGAGTTGGTGCTCTCAACAAGTTGCATCTTACAAAACAGAGGTTGCAGCCTCACAATGAGTTGGAGCTCATATGTATGGTAATGTAAAGAATGTAAATATTACTTATCATATAAAAAAGAAGAGGTTTTTACCCTATATGGATTTCCGCAGGAAATATCTGTCTTTGTGTATCTCATGTGTGTGACTAATTATGAATGTTCTATTGCTTGCTTCCCTGCATTATTGTGATTGTCATTAAGTGCTCTACAAAGAGTTTAAAATGAGTATTATTGTTTAAGCACGGTAACAACTGATTCAAGCACCCCTCCCATTTCTCCAACAATTGGTGTCAGAGCGGGTGACTTTTATTTAAAGGTAGATCTGTAAGCTTAAACATGACAAGTCATGAAGGAACTTCAGTCACTAGGCCTCCTCTTTTTGATGGAACAAATTTTTCCTTCTGGAAGGTTAGAATGAGAACATGGCTAATGGCCTTAGGTGTTGATGTTTGGGATGTAGTAGAGACTAGATACATAAATCCTGTTGTGCTATCTTCCAAGGATGATAAGTTAGAATTTATATTTAATGCTAATGGAATGAATGTTATCTTGAATGGACTTGTATAAGCCAAGTTTGTGAAAGTGATGCATCTTCAAACTGCCAAAGAAATGTGGGACAAACTCATTAGCAGTTATGAAGGTAATGAGAAGGTAAAATATGCCAAGCTTCAAACCTACAGAGTACAGTTTGAAAAGATAAAGATGAAAGAAGATGAAAACATTGGGAAGTATTTTCTGAGAGTTGAAGAACTAGTAAATGCAATGAAATCACTTGGTGAAAAAATTGAGGAACCCTCTTTAGTTCATAAAATTTTGAGATCTCTGCTAGATAGGTTTAACCCAAAGGTCTCAGCTATAGAATAACTTAATGATATAAATACTTTGTCTTTTGATAAACTTCTAGGAACATTGACTGCATATGAAATGAGGATAGTTACAGATAAACCCACCTCTAGAGAAACATCATTTAAAGAAGATAAGAATGAAGATTCAGAGCCTGATGAAATTGAAGCAAAATTCGTGAGAAAACTAAAGAAAAGATCAGGAAAGTACCAAGGTAAGCTGCACTTCAAATGTTTCAATTGTGGTAAGATAGGTCATTTTGCAAATAAATGTCCACAAAAGAAACATGATCAAAACTCTGAAGGTGAAGAGAAGAACAAATCCAGAAGATTTGATAAAAAGAAAAGTTTATGTGTAAACAATGATGACTCCTCAGAAGACACCAATATTGACTCTTCCTGTGGAGATAAGGTAAATGATTTCATGCTTATGGACAAAGAGGATTATGATAATGAAAGCATAGGTAGTTATGAGAATGATAAAGAAGCTATGGTTGATATGGAAGGAGAATTGATTAGTGCACTGGAAGAGATTGACAAACTCAGAATTAAGAACAGAAAGAAAAAACAATTGTTGATACAGTTCGAGAAGGATAGTAAATAGCCTGATGAATAATTTTCCCTACTAAAAGTGGAATTAGAAGAGGCAAAGAAAATTGAGAATATTATGAAACATCAGCTATCAGAAAAGAGGGCAAGATCTGAAGCCGTGGAAGAAGAAGTAGTGAAAACTAGGAAAGAGATGGAGAAGTTTCAAGCCTTGTATCATCAGAATCTGTCAAGTATCAAAGCCTCAGAAGGATTAGCCACCATTCTGAATCAACAACAGAATCCAAAGCTGAAAACTAGTTTGGGTTATGAAGAGGGATCAAGTATTGGTCAACCAAGAAACAAATAACCCATCAAGTTTGTCAAATCTACAACCAATGACAACAATAAACCTGCAGAAACAAAGGAAGACAATCAACTGCCCAGGACGAGTAAAGAAAAAGGTGCCAGGACTGAATCTGTATAACAAATAAATAATGCACTCCCTGCTCAAGGAAATCATCAGCATGGAAGAAATCAATTTTCTCAAAGAAGACAACCATTTTCCAAGTACAAAGAATTTTTGTATGGATGTTGTTTCTACTATTCTAATTTTGGTCACAAATATGTTAATTGTTCCTTAATACTTAGACATAAGTAATTAAGATTTCAAAGGAATAAATATCTTCCACAAGAAAGAATGATACAACCAAGTAAAAAACCATCATAGATTGCAAATTTCCAAATTAAGTCTAAAGACATGCAACTAAGGAGGTCAAGAAATAATAAACAGTCAATGAGTAGACAATGTT
The DNA here is from genome assembly GCA_010110895.2 of Picea sitchensis. Taxonomy (NCBI): domain Eukaryota; kingdom Viridiplantae; phylum Streptophyta; class Pinopsida; order Pinales; family Pinaceae; genus Picea; species Picea sitchensis. The sequence goes on along the minus strand of SNQJ01S0092726.1, from coordinate 10,755 downwards.
GCAACAATAACTTTGACCTATTGAACAATGAGATTGAATGCTACAACTGTCACAACTTTGGCAACAAAGCTGCAAATTTCCATCTGAAGAATTTCAAAGTAGATCCAAGGATAAAGTTCTTAGATAGAAAGGCCAACACATGGAAAAGGAAAGATAATGAAAAATGTGGTCAAACGCCGTCAACTCAAAAACAAAAGTCTTATGGGAATATAGACAGTGAATGTTCCAAGCACATGAATGGAGACAAGGATAAGCTATTGTCCATAAGTAAAAGAAAAATAGGAAATTTGATCCTTGAAAATGATGAACCAGGTAAAATCAAGGAAAGAGGGATGGTGAGTTTGGGTAATGACAAAAGAGATGCCCAATACGTTCTTCTTGTGGATGATCTGAAGCATAATTTTCTTAGTACAAGTCAAAAATGTGATAGAGGCAGTGAAGAGGTGCTCACATCTAAAGAGTGTAAGGTAAATGTAAACTTAGGACAAGTGGTGAATAAAGGAATAAGGACAATTAATGATGTTAATATTGAATCCTCTGCTGCAATTAAATAAAAATATTCAGATACAATAAAAGCATATTCAGTTAGAATTTACCCCATGGATGAAGTAGGAGAAGAACCATGTCATAAGATGGAAGAAAAAGTATTGAAGGTTGAAAAGTCAAACACCCAAACCAAGTTCTTGAACAGTTTCATGACCCTGGATAAGATCTTGGATAGTCAGAGATCACCAAATGACAATTTGGTATTGGATACAACAAGGAAGAAATCAATACTCCTAAGAAACCTGATACAGGTCCTTCGTCTGTGAAAAAGAAAAGAAGGTATGAGAGTGGTTGTAGTGGTTTTTTCTTGTGATTGAATATGGACATAAAAGGCTTGGATTGTATGCATCATGGAAGAAAAATGAAATTGCAGTAATAAAGATTGATGAGAATAAATGGGGAGATCCAAGGGCTACCTAAAAAGTACAATCTACAATTGCACAGTGATTCAAGTAGGACAACGACGTTCACAACAAAAACATTATGATGTACAAAATTACATACATGACATCCTGTAGAGATAACAAGAGGAAGACCTTGTCAGGGAAAGCTAACCTTTTAGAAACAAAGGAGGAAAATGGTCAAAAGCAAAGAGAGAATAGTGTCATGGGGAGTCATCCAGTTATGAGAAGAAAAGGTTGATGAAGGAGTCCAATTAAGAGAGGTGAGCAATTTTGAGTATTCTATAGAGGATACATCGGAGGCTGAAGATGAATAGGTCCAAGAATCTGAAAGAGAAGACTCTGGTTTAGATACAATTATTCTGCAGGTCTCAAATAAGAGAGTCCATCCTGTCAGGGGGAGTTTGTGTTGGTTTAATATTTGATACATTCTAAACATACTGCAACAACTCAGGGGGAGCATGTTCTCTTTGACACTAATGTCAAAGGAGGAGAAAAGAATTTGGGTTCCTTTGTTTCCATCAATGCCAAAGGGGGATATTGTTGGCAATTTTTTTATAGGCAGTGTATTCTTGTCATTCATGGCAAGTACAACAACGTCGATGGCTTGAGAATTCCCGATGAACGTCAGATCTGAGCTCGAGGTCCAATCGGCGTTGGATCTAGGAGAACCTACACGCTCTTTAACGAGCAAGGTAAAATGAGAAACCCCGAAAAAAACACCTCAACAAAGACTCCATTTTGGAGTTTCCATTACCGGGAGATGGAGAAGTCAAGAGTTGAGACTCTCCAACACAGGAGTCCTGAAGTCACGAAATGTGAAACCCCAAAATCGTGAAACAGGCGCATCGCTCGAAGTTTCGGCTACCGAAGTTTTGGATACCAGGAGATAGAGATGTCAAGACTCTTGTCATCAGGAGTCCTGAAGTGCTAAAATGCGAAATCTTGAAAACCTGAAACAGGTGCACCACTCTGAGTATTGAATACCAGGATTTCAGTTACTAGGAGATAGAGATGTGAGGACTCTCATCATCAGGAGTTTCGAAGTGCCGAAATGCGAGATCCCAAAAACCTGAAAGAGGCGCAGCACTTGAAGTATTGAATACCAGGATTTCGGTTATCGGGAGATGCAGATGTCAGAGACTCTCATCAACATGAGTGACGAAATCGCGAAATGTGAAATGGAGAAATTATCTGAGCCATTAGTTTGAGGAGATCATGGACCATTGATCTAACTCCATTTCGAAGTATTAGATACCGGGATTTCAGATACTGGGAGATGGAAATGACAAAGACTCTCATCATAAAGAGTCCAGAAGTCATGAAACCCGAATTTGTGAAATGATAAAGTATCCATACTAGAGATTTGGATACTAGGAGTAGGAGGAGTCAAGACTGAAGACTCTTCATCACAGGAGTCCCGAAATCATGAAACCTGAAGTCACGAAATGTCACAGACCACATACTGGAGGTTCAGATTCTGGGAGTTGGAGATGTCAAGGTCTTTCACCACAGAAATACCAAAATTCCAATTCACCGAAATGAAAAATGATGGAGTACCAGACCATTGATCCGACTCCATTTTTGAGTTCTGTATATCGGAAGTTGAAGTGTCGAAACACTTCACCACCAAGAGTACCGAAATGCCGAAATGTCGAAACACGAAATTGCAAAATGCAGTTTTGACTAAGGTTGAGGTCACAGCCATTGGTCACATCGATGAAAGATGGGGGAAGGAGTTAGTGAAGACAAGCTCCTTTTCGGATTTTTGGGGGTCGGGAAATGGTGAGTACTAAAATTCCACACCATGGTGATCCCAAAATTCCGAAGAGCAGAATTCTGAAATGAACGCAAGATTTAGAGAAGTTAATCCAACAATGTAGATGAAACTAAAGAAGATTGGAGGGCTACTGTAGCACTTAACAGTGTAACTGCTAAGAACCAATTGATGGTGTCTTCCAGAGGAATCAAAGAGGCCTTAGTGTGATCACCAGAGAAGATGAAGAGGCTCGAGGAATCTTCTAGTGGAATTAAGACTATTCATAGAGGCGATTGATAGATGGAAGACGATTGAAGCCTATAACTGCAACAGAGGGAATAAGCTCGATTGTGCTGAAGAAGATGAAGAGTTTCAACTGCCAAATAGGTGAAGGAATCTCAACTTAATAGCCAGTGATGATGGATGCATGGGTTTAATCGCAAGAGAAGCTGAAGAGTGGTGATGATGATCAGGCAGAGCACTCAACATGAGAAGAACATGCAGAACAAAGAGTGGG
>SNQJ01S0092725.1:32417-49526 GCA_010110895.2 Picea sitchensis | reverse complement strand
TGACAGTAACAAATGAAAGAAGCTTGCAGGCTGATATATTAAAGAAAATGTCTTTCATACAAAATAGTAGAATATAGAACTCAAAATCGAACCTTTAGTTCATCTTCTATCTTTAGCCTTATATCTTTACAATGTAGTTTTGAGATCCTAAAAGCATGGATCGGATTTGCTAAAGATAGAAAGTAAAAATTTAGTTTGCAAAAGATAAGGAATGATCCTCAAAATGAGGTCAATCCCACATTTCATGGTCTTCATATCTTGTAGAGTCCTTGTGCAGTGCTGAATAGCCTTCCAAGGCTGAGTGATGACTCTTCCAAGAGATACAATTTGAATTTGCTGAGATGTGCAAAAAATCCAATTTATTTCCACCAAAATAGGTGCCAAAACCAACTTGGATACCTTTTCTAATACTTATGCACCAAAAATGGATCTTGAAACTGAATATATAATTCATCATCCATCCATCATGAGTGTTTTCAAATGATTTGGATCAGAAAAACCTCGATCTGTGCAAAATTTAGCTTCCTCTATCCAGTTACAGGTTTCGGTGGTTAACATAGAAGACTTCTGGGTGGATTAACTACTGAAAGCTCTGCTTTCGGTGGTTAATGAATAGTCGTCCTGTTCGCCTAAACTACCAAAAACTTAGCTTTGTCAAAACTTCAAAATTTGCAAAAATGATTACCTTGATGCTTTGCTGAGTGTTCAAGGTCTTTTGAACGATGCAACTCTTCTTTTTGCAGATCTGTGAACTTCAACTTGCTGTGTGGAGGACTGTGGTATATCTACCATTGTTGTAGCTAAGTTAGCTAGAGTTTCCAAACCTGTTTGCTCCTATGTTGGCGATTGGTAATCTTTTAATTTCAACCTCAGAATTCTAAGCTGCATGTACAACTTCATGTTCTCCCTTATCAACACCCTATTCATGTCCTTGATTTTATCATGCTTTTCTTTGAGACTTTGGTTCATATTGAAAATTTCTGCATTTCTTTCAGTCAAGTCTGTATTTGCCTTTTTAATAACTATTTCTAAGACTTCCATCTCATAGACTTGTTGTAGGAGTTTATTGATTTTTTGTGCCTTACATGCTTTAGGTTTGCTTGACGAAGCTTTTGCTAATGGTTGACTATCTGCCTCTGGAGGAGTTGGTGAGGGCAAGTTGGGATAATCTTCTACAACTTGCTCAACCTGTTCATCACCTTGTGTCTCTGCTAACTCCTGCTCTAGCTCTGAGTCACTGTATGGTAAGTTTAAAGGGTTACCTCCTTCATCAAGGTCCTTGGTCTGCTCACCCTCAAACTGTAACTTTCTTTTGGTTCTTTTTCTTTTAGAAGAGGATGATTCTGTCGGTTCTCTTTGTGGTGCGATACCCTTCTATTTTCTATGACTGCTTTTAGGAGTAATGGTCTTCTTAGTGGTAGCTTTTTTTCCCTTCTCCTCCTGTTGCCAATCAGTCTGGAATTCATTCCAAAAGAGGAAGTAGTTCCAATCTACTTGCCTTTTCTTCAATGACTCTTTGATGATGAAGGTAATGAGTCCTTGATGAGACAATCTACTTGCCACCTTAGTGGGCTTGTCCTTGACCTGCTTAGCCATTTTTGTGAGGGCTTTGTGCAAGGAAAATGGTAAGTTGATAGGAGATCTCCCTGTAAAGTGATTTAGAAGTTTGAAGTGGTAGAACATGACTCTGTTGTATCTACCTTCAGAGGTGATATAGACAAAGATTGCCTTTAGGAGTGATTGCCACTTAGGTTCCAGATAAGACATTGGTATCTCTTTTTTCCATATAAGATCTTTATGCTGAGGCTGTAGGTGGGATCTAAATTCAATATTTGAAGGAACAGTTGATTTGAACCAGCAATCATCTGTTCTGGGGAGACCAATCAACTCATCTATGGTTGCCTCATCAACCACAAACTGCTCCTTTCCCACTGTTGTTGTTCTTCCATCATACGAGATAGCAAAGGTTTCAGACACCTGTTGGTGAAAATCTACCAGTTTTTCACAATATGCATAGACTCCAGTTTTCTTGAAGAACTCGACCACCTCAGGGTGAGACTCAAGGTACCAAACTCCATCCAATTCAGCTCTTAAAACTGGCCCTACTTTTGGCATTTAGTAATTGCTGACTTGTACTTGTGATTTAGGAAGAACTTCGTGCCAGGGAGGTAAAGACTCTATGATTTAGGGTGACAGGGAGTATGACTCAGAAATAAACAAACGGGATAGGGTGACTCAGAGTTCTAATCGCAAATCTCAATCACTTAATCAAATTTAGACAACAAACTGACTAAATACAAGCCAAAAATCCCAAGTTTCGGTGAAATGTGCAATTAAATTGAAATAGTATGGGATTTGAACTACCTGATGATTCAACTTGGTTTGATTGGTATGACAATTGGCTTGATAATGGTCTGCTGAACTCGAACTCCACTCGGCAATCACCACAAAAACAGGATTATGGTCTCTGAATATGCATTTTCTTAATGAAATCACGGGCTCAAAACTGTCACAATGACTCTCGGATTCGAATTGATAATAAATGGAAATAAAATCAGAGATTAATCGGGGTCATAATTGATCTGTTTCCTCATGATTGGAGATAGTGAGGGGCTATGTGACTAATCATTTATGTTAGTCGGAAATCACACATGAGTTTCTGTGTCTTTGCCAAGCCTTAATTTTGAAATGACAAATGTAGTTAAAAGGACAACAGGGTATCAATCTCCAGATAGATACAACCAAAAAATGCATACCTTACCACCTCCATGGACTTTCAGCGGTTATGTCTTCATGATTATGCCAATTGACAACTGGCTCGTGCGAAAGCACGGGCTTTTCTTTTTTCCCGTTGAAATATTTTCGGTGGTTAACTGAGCTTTTGTTTTTCCCTCTTAACTACCAAGAACGAAGGCTTTCGGTGGTTAATGAGTGTGTTTCAGGCTCACCTAAACCACTGAAACCTGAGATTCTATCTTTTGCTTGACCAAACCAAATCAAAAGTTCTTTCTGAGTTTATTTACAGAAAATAGACTTTCTAACCTACCTACAAAAATTTAGAAATAAATTTTTTGGACCACAATCTATCACCTAAAAAGAAAAATCTCCACCAATTTATTTGAGGAGATAACACTGGCTCCTATTGGGGATGAACACCTCCCCGTGAGGTTTCAAGAACCACAGAACCAATGCCTTTCCTAAAAAAGAAAACTAAAAACTATCTGCTAGTGTTTCCATTGGGCATGGAGTTATTCTGTAAAAATAAAGACTCAAACTAAAATTACAATGACCAANAAATCAAAAGTTCTTTCTGAGTTTATTTACAGAAAATAGACTTTCTAACCTACCTACAAAAATTTAGAAATAAATTTTTTGGACCACAATCTATCACCTAAAAAGAAAAATCTCCACCAATTTATTTGAGGAGATAACACTGGCTCCTATTGGGGATGAACACCTCCCCGTGAGGTTTCAAGAACCACAGAACCAATGCCTTTCCTAAAAAAGAAAACTAAAAACTATCTGCTAGTGTTTCCATTGGGCATGGAGTTATTCTGTAAAAATAAAGACTCAAACTAAAATTACAATGACCAANCCACAGCCTTAGACAAAATAAAGTTTCAGAAATTGCCCATTAACTGAGCCATCGAACATTTTTTCACCTCCCAGATTCTGCAGAATGAATGTGTTGTTGTGTTGTACTTGAGTTATCATGAAATGGCCGGTCCACAAAGAATCAAACTTGTTATGTTTTCCTTTATCTTGTCTGAGAGCATCCCATTTCAGAACCCAATCACCAACCTGAAAATTATCCACCTTTGCCTTTCTGTCAAAAGTATCTTTGATCCTCTTTTGATGAGCCTTTGATTTGTCCACTAACTGTTTGCGGGCTTGCTGCAGTTCCACCAAATCAAGCATTCTTCTTACCATATCATTTGACTCAGTTTTCTCTTCCTGAAAGAATCTAGCCACTGGTAAAATTAACTGAATAGGAAAAATGGGATTAGTCCCATAGACCAATTTGAATGGAGAGGTTCCTATGGACTTTTTGATAGTTACTTGTCTACCCACAGAGAAAATTTTAGTCTAGAATCCCAATTCTTTTTGTTTTCCTCTAGCAACTTTCTGATGATTTGGATGATTCGGCCAGGTCATTACCTTGAGGGTAGTAGGGGGTTGAATGTACCAACTGGATGTCCATTGATTCACACATGTCGACCAATGCATCTGCTATGAAAGCTATTGCATTATCTATTACCAGCCTTTTGGGGCAGCCGAATCTGCTCAAGATATTTTCATAAAGAAACTTCATGACAACCTGGTGAGTGGCATTCCTGGTGGGAACTGCCTCTATCCATTTTGTAAAATAATCTATGGCTACTAAGATCCACTTATGTTTCCCACTAGACGAAGGATTTATCTCACCTATAAAATCTAAACCCCACTGCTTAAAAGGGCCATTCACTAGTATAGGTCTCAGGTGCAAAGATTTTAGCTGTTGTTTTCCTATGAATTTTTGACATTTATCACAAGCTTTGACGAAGGCACACACATTTGAGAAAAGAAAAGGCCAATAGTACCCAGCCCTTAGAATTTTATGAACTGTGGTCTTCCAGTAATGATGAACTCCACAAACACTTGAATGAAACTGATGTATAAATTTCACTGACTCTTCTTTGTCTAAACATCTGAGTAGTAAACCAACAGGGTCTTTCCAGTATAACAGATTATTGTAAATGCAAAACTTGATGGCTCTGAGCTTAAGGGCTCGGACTTGATTCATGCCGAGTTCACGAGGAACATCTAGCTTTTGTAAAAAATGTATAATACCTGAGTACCATTCACAAGAAGACAAATGCTTTGCCACCTGTTGATTGTTATGTTGTCCTTCTGTTGCCACCTTCATCTACAAATTCACTGAATTTTCCCCTATGAAATTTATGTCCAACAGCTCATGGTTTTCCTTCATTAAAAGCTTAGCAAGGCCTTGACCTTTTACCAATTTGGTGGGCTTCACTTCAATGTTGAACTTGATCAACTTTGCAATCCATTTAGCTCTCTTTCCATCAATATCAGGCTGAGTCAAAACATCTTTCACGGAGGGTGAAGGAACATATGCAATGACATTTGAGTGGAGGATATAAATTCTAAAAGCTTTTAAAGATTTTATGAGAGCATAAGCTTTCTTTTCAATAGGATCATACCTTAATTCAACATCTCTGAGTGTTTTTTTGAAGAAGGAAACTGGGTGATCCATATTGTCATCATCTTTCTGTAGCAGGACTGCTGCCACTGTGTCATAAGAAGCGAAGGAAAAAATGTAGAAACTCTTGCTGTAATCTGGACTGATCAGAGTTGGGGATTCCATGATAGCCTGTTAGATATCTTGAAATGAATTCCTTGCATTATCTTTCCATTTTATCTCAGAACCCTTTTTCAACATACATGTTATGTGTTTTACTAGCTCGGCAAAATTTAGAACAAATCTTCTAACAAAATTAATCTTACCGAGCAACAATTGAATGTCCTTTTTTGACCTTGGTAAGGACAGCCTTTGAATTGCTTCCACCTGAGTTGGATCAATTTTCACACCTTCTACTGAGACAATGTGGCCTAGGAGCTTGCCTTTCCTGAGAGCAAAATGGGACATTTTTAGATTCAATGAAATTTCGAACTACCTGCACTTTAGAAAAACTCTTTTTAAATGCTTATGCTCCTCATGACTGCTGGAATAAATCGTGATGTCATCAAGATAGATGAGGAAAAACTTATCCTTCTCACCCACGAAAGCTATGTCCATGGCCCTTTGAAACGTGGCCCCGGCATTCATTAATCCGAATGGAATTTTGGTGTACATAAAGGTACCCCAAGGAGTAGTAAAAGCAGTCTTCTCTTGGTCATCAGGATGGACAAAAATATGGTTATAGCCAGAAAAACCATCTAGGAAAGACATAATAGTAGCCCCTGAAATTCTTTGCAACAAATGTTCCATCTTAGGTAGGGGATAGTTATCTTTCTTAGAGCATTTGTTTAGGCTTCTAAAGTCCACACATAACCTGACCTCACCATTTTTCTTTCTCACTATTACTAGATTTGCAACCCATTTAGAGTATCTCAAAGGGATTATGATCGTAGCATCAAGAAGCTTTTTTATTTCTCTTTCAATTACAGGAAAAAGAAGAGGACTGATAGGTCTGAGCTTTTGTTTGAAAGGGATGGTGTCCTTTTCAAGTGGGATCTTATGTTGAATGATCTCAAGGTCATAAGTTTTCAGATCACTATATTTCCAAGCAAAAACATCAGAAAATTCTTTCAAAATGCTACAATATTCGGACTTCTGATCAACAGTCAATTTAGAGGACAGATTTATGAATTTAGGCTAGATTTCACTTCCTATGTTGTGCTCATGAACAACAGGCTCTTTCTCCTTCTTATCTGTCTTGTAGGGGACATCGTTATGATCAAATAGCTTTTCAAGAGGTACCAAACCCCGAGGTATATAATTGTTAGGTAGTTGAACAATATCATGCTAACCCAATTTTTGTTTCAGCTTAGGCTTCTAGGATTCCTCTATATTTAGATTCTGTTGGTCGACATGCATATCAAAAAATTCATCTACCACCTAGAGAAATCTATTAATTTCATCATCATCTTCAAAAAATTTCCAGTATTTAATATTGTCGGGTAAAGATGGCCTATATTTGACTTGGATTTCATAATTGAGCCTGGGGGGCATGGGAGGAATAAACAGGCTGGTTGAAATAGCAAGGGAATCCGCAAGATGATTCATATCTCTGGGTATATAGGAAATCTCAAAAATGGAAAAAGAATCTCTAATTTTCTATACCTCATCCTTGTAGGATTTTAGTCTGACATGCTTTGCTTGGAAAGTACTATTTACTTGTTGTATGATGAGATCCGCATCTCCGAACACCTTTAATCCTTTTATCCCCATCTCCTTAGCTGAATTTAGTCCTAACAGCAAGGCCTCATACTCTGCTATGTTGTTAGTAGTTTTGAAATTAAGATTAAAAGACAAATGTATAGTCTCCTTCGAAGGAGAAATCAAAACTACCCCTGCACCTGCTGAATCTTTGGTACTGGCTCCATCAAAATACATGGTCCAAACTGAAACAACCTTATCATCAGTTTGTTGTTCAGTGGACTTCACAAGCTGCAAAGGAGTTGATTGAGAATCATCTATTTGAAGAATGCACGAGCCAAAGTCTGTGTCTACAGCATAAGTAGGATGATTTACAGAATTTTTTGCGTCGCTGATGATGTAGGCAAGTTGATTCTCTCCGTAAAGTCTTTTTATCTCTCCTCCAAACACCGGGATTGTAGCATATGAAAGATCCATCTGCAAGGTACCTCCTAACCGTTTACTCCATGGACGTGACAAGAGGAGTCCAAACTTGGGTGGGATATCAGCAACCACGACATCCATTACCATGCTTCTCATTGGTAATTGGGAAAGGTTTATAACAAGGTATTTTATGAGGCCAAGGCATTTGAATTTACTAGAGTCGAAAGAGAAGAGATCATGATATGGTTTGGTGACCTCAAGCCCAAGCTCGTCCATCACTTCTTTGGGCATAAGATTATGTGATGCTCCTGAATCAAGCAAGCAGTTGTGAAGGATCTTATCATGAACATTTAGGGATATATAGAATGGTGGACAAGAATCATCTCGGTCTTCTATCATAGGCCCTATAGTTACTATTGTCTTGTCATCTTGTAAGTTTACAAAATCAACAGATGAAGAGGTCTTTGGTTCAAGGGACTTCAGGATGGCAGACTTGAAAATATCATTCTTCATGAGTTCGGTCAATGGCATAGGTATTTTCACTTTTTGAATTTCTGATTCGAAATTAAAAGAATATGATGATTTGTCAGAAGTTTTTACCTCGTTGGAAGGCGGTTTGAGAATGACTTGCTCCTTGGCTAGGGGCTGTAATTGCTTTTGCTGTTGTTTTGTAGGAGTGGAAGTCTATTTTACAGGAGAGCCAAGCAGCTTGGAAACAACTTCTTTCTTCTTCACAGGAGCAGAGGGCAATGGTTTAGGGGCATAATTTTTAGATCTTAAATTATAACCTTGTTGATCATCCGTCTGATAAACCGATTCTTCAATACTTGCCTCATGAATTTCCTGATCCATCAGGGCTTCTTCATAATCTACTTGTGTCAAAAAGGAGGAATCATTTTCGTCACCAAAACAATTTATGTCATCTGCTTCTTTAACTTCATCATGAGATATCTGTTGTTCTTCTTCTAGCATTGGATTTTGAAAATGGGGTCTGATTCTTTGATCATCAGCTGCATTCTTGTCTCTCTGAAGGATCTAGACTTGTTGATTGTTCCTTCTGTAAGGGAAAGCATTCAGATTTCTAGGGACAAAAGAATTTGGCTCCTTTGTTCTTGCTGTTTGCTGATTTTGGATCTTCAATTTTGACATTTCAGATGTCAAGTTGACCAACATCTTGGCCATCTTTTCCATTTTTCTATTAGAAGAAGAAGGGGGATCAATAGAAAACTTATTTCTCTCAACCTTCCCTTTGAGTTTCTGAGATGCCATAATATTCGATTCGACTTCAAGGGAAACATCTTTCATTGAATAAAGTGTGGCTGATCTTCTTTCTCTGAGGATTAGACAAAAATCTGGATCAAAAGCAACATAAAATGTGGTCTTTGCTGATGCATCACTTGGTTTGATATCTGTAGGGATCTTGCCAAACATTCTATTAAATCTTTTGATAAAGTCTAAGACCGACTCCCCATCTTCTCTTCTTAAGTTTCCGAATTCAGAAATGTAATATAGTAGATCTCTTCTTTCTCCCTAGTGTTTTAAGAACACCTCATCTAGTTGCTCAATACTTGTCATTGAATTTGCCGGTAGCTCTTTGAACCACTTCTGGTCTTGGCCATCCAAATTCTGCACAATAAATCTGGTCCACACATCTTCTTCTGAAATTTTAATATTTTCAGCATAAGCATAAAAATATTCTATGTGTTCTTTAGCAGTATAATCCCCAGCTCCGGTAAACATAGGCATATATTTATGATAATATCTGGTTGGCATGGAAGATAAGGGATTAGGAAAGACAAGTGGAGCATACCTATTTGCTAAAATCTGTTCCATCTTGGTTAAAGGGACAACCATGGCAATCTTGGGGGTTGATATAGAAGAAGAATTTTTAGGAGATAAAGGTTGAGATGGGATGGTTGAGTTTAAATAAAATGGTTGTCTTACTTCACTTTGAGCAAAATTTTCAGAAATGGGTGGAAAATAAGAGGCCTTGTAAAACTGACCGAACAACAAGGCTAAGATTTCTTCTCCCTTAGAGGATAGATCATGGAGAATATCTTCAAGTACAGGCAGATTAGTATGAGTGTAGAGAACACCCTTTATAGGCTTTGTGGGTGAGGAATTCAAAGAAGAAGAAGAAGAAGAGGTTTCTTTTTGCTGAGGGGACCCTGTAATTACCTCTTTAAGGTTGGATGTAATATCATGCTCAAAAACAGAGTCTGTAACATTAGAGGAAAGTGAAGGCTCCTCTGCCTTCAATTTTTTAGATAAAATTTCAATTTCCTGAGAACTATGAGTTTCAGCAGCAAGGGATTCAACTAGAGGCCTTTTAGATATGAAAGAAGAAGTGTCAGTTTGAATACTTGGATTTGATGTCTTTGTAGATCCAGAAGCCTGTCTTTGTAAAGGTTTTCCCTTACTGATGATCTTCTCAGGGTCAGGAATTGGTGCTGCAAGTGGGCCTTCTTGGTTCGCCCTGGTGTGAGATATTTTTGGAGCCACTTTGTTTCAATGGAGTTGCTAGATAGACGATTACAACCCAAATGATGTCCAGGATTTGTCTATCATCAAATCTAGATCTATGTCGTCTCCCAAGGAAGATGAACTTCAATCTCCTCTCCCCGACAACGACGCCAATTTGTTATCACTCCAAGAAACTCTCCTAGGTTGTAAGTCAGAGATGCCTGGTAACTTAATCTTTTTGAAACTATTTTTTTCAATAATAGGTGTGGGTTTGGATCAAGATGAATATCTTAACCTCTGGATTGTATTCTCAAGACAGTCTTGACTATATTCATACAACACAAGGCCTTCAAGAGCTATTGTTAGAGAGGTTTGTATAACAAATGGATCGGAAAACTAATGAGTTAACCAAAACATACATAAACCATACATATGATGGGTCAAAAAATTAGCAAAAGATGCTTATGATTCCTTCTTAACAATCAAAAGTAAGATGACATTTACCATAGGATCATTAAACAGAGACAAAAGAACTAATTCCACTCATAGGGATAGACAAAGATGAAAAGAAGGTCTGACAGTAACAAATGAAAGAATCTTGCAGGCTGATATATTAAAGAAAATGTCTTTCATACAAAACAGTAGAATATAGAACTCAAAATTGAACCTTTAGTTCATCTTCTATCTTTAGCTTTATAGCTTTACAATGTAGTTTTGAGATCCTAAAAGCATGGATCAGATTTGCTAAAGATAGAAAGTCAAAATTCAGTTTGCAAAAGGTAAGGAATGATCCTCAAAATGAGGTCAATCCCACATTTCATGGTCTTCATATCTTGTAGAGTCCTTGTGCAGTGAAAAATAACCTTCCAAGGATTAGTGATGACTCTTCCAAGAGATACAATTCGAATTTGTTGAGATGTGCAAAAAATCCAATTTGTTTCCACCAAAATAGTTGCCAAAACCAACTTGGCTACCTTTTATAATAGTTATGCACCAAAAATGGGTCTTGAAACTGAATATATAATTCATCATCCATCCATCATGAGTGTTTTCAAATGATTTGGATCGGAAAAACCTCGATCTGTGCAAAATTTAGCTTCCCCTGTCTAGTTACAGGTTTCAGTGGTTAACATAGAAGACTTCTAGGTGGATTAACTACCGAAAGCTCTGCTTTCAGAGGTTAATGAACATTCATCCTATTCACCTAAACCACCGAAAACTTAGCTTTGTCAAAACTTCAAAATTTTCAAAAATGATTACCTTGATGCTTTACTGAGTGTTCAAGGTCTTTTGGATGATGCAGCTCTTCTTCGTGCAGATCTGTGAACTTCAACTTGCTATGTGGAGGACTGTGGTATATCTACCATTGTTGTAGCTAAGTCAGCTAGAGTTTCCAACCTGTTTGCTCCTATGTTGGCGATTGATAATATTTTAATTTCAACCTCAAAATTCTAAGCTGCCTGTACAGCTTCATGTTCTCCCTTATCAACACCCTGTTCCTGTCCTTGATTTTATCATGCTTTTCTTTGATACTTTGGTTCATGTTGAAAAGTTCTTCATTTCTTCCAGTCAAGTCTCTATTTTCCTTTTTAATAACTCTTTCTAAGACTTCCATCTCATAGACTTGTTGTAGGAGTTTATTGATTTTCTGTGCCTTAGATGCATTAGGTTTGCTTGATGAAGATTTTGCTAATGGTTGACTGTGTACCTCTGGAGGAGTTGGTGAGGGAAAGTTGGGATAATCTTCTACAACTTGCTCAGCCTGTTCATCACCTTGTGTCTCTGCTAACTCCTACTCTGGCTCTGAGTCACTATATGGTAAGTTTAAAGGGTTACCTCCTTCAACAAGGTCCTTGGTCTGCTCACCCTCAAACTATAACTTTCTTTTGGTTCTTTTTCTTTTAGCAGAGGATGATTCTGTCGGTTCTCTTTTTGGTGAGATACCCTTCCGTTTTCCATGACTGCTTTTAGGAGTAATGGTCTTCTTAGTGGCAGCTTTTTACCCCTTCTCCTCTTGTTGCCAATCAGTCTGGAATTCATTCCAGAAGAGGAAGCAGTTCCCATCTACCTGCCTTTTCTTCAATGACTCTTTGACGATGAGGGTAATGAGTCCTTGATGAGACAATCTACTTGCCACCTTAGTGGGCTTGGCCTTGACCTGCTTAACCATTTTTGTGAGGGCATTGTGCAAGTAAAATGGTAAGTTGATAGGAGATCTCCCTGTAAAGTGATTTAGAAGTTTGAAGTGGTAGAACATGACTCTGTTGTATCTACCTTCAAAGGTGATATAGAAAAAGATTGCCTTTAGGAGTGATTGCCACTTAGGTTCCAGATAAGACATTGATATCTCTTTTTTCCATATAAGATCTTTGTGTAGAGGCTGTAGGTGGGATCTGAATTCAATGTTTGAAGGCACAGTTGATTTGAACCAACAATCACCTATTCTGGGGAGACCAGTGAAATCAGCTATGGTTGCCTCATCAACCACAAACTGCTCCTTTCCCACTGTTGTTGTTCTTCCATCATACAAGATAGCAAAGGTTTCAGACACCTGTTGGTGAAAATATACCAGTTTTTCACAATATGCATAGACTCCAGTTTGCTTGAAGAAATCGGCCACCTCAAGGTGAGCCTCAAGGTACCAAACTCCATCCAATTCAGCCCTTAAAACTGGCCCTACTTTCAGCATTTAGTAATTGTTGACCTGTGCCTGCAATTTAGGAAAAACTTCATGCCAAGGAGACAAAGACTCTATGATTTAGGGTGACAGGGAGTATGACTCGGAGATAAACAAATGGGATAGGGTGACTCAGAGTTCTGATCGCAAATCTCAATCACTTAACTGAATTTAGACAACGGACTGACTAAATACAATCCGAAAGTCCCAAGTTTCGGTGAAATGTGCAATAAAATTGAAACAGTATGGGATTTGAACTACCTGATGATTCGACTTGGCTTGATTGGTATGAAAATTGGCTTGATAACGATCTGATGAACTTGAACTCCCCTCAACAATCACCACAAAAATGGGATTATGGTCTTTGAATATGCGTTTTCTTAATGAAATCACGGGCTCAAAACTGTCACAATGACTCTCGGATTCGAATTGATAATAAATGGAAATTAAATCAGAGATTAATCGGGGTCATAATGGATCTGTGTCCTTGTGACTAGAGATAGTGAGGGGCTATGTGACTAATAATTTCTGTTAGTTGGGAATCACACATGAGTTTTTGTGTCTTTGCCTAGCCTTAATTTTGAAATGACAAATGTAGTTAGAAGGACAACAGGGTATCAATCTTCGGATAGATACAACAAAAACATGCATACCTTACCACCTCCATGGACTTTCAGTGGTTATGTCTTCATGATTACGCCAATTGACAACTGGCTCATGCGAAAGCACGGGCTTTTCATTTTTCTCATTGAAATCTTTTCGGTGGTTAATTGAGCTTTTGCTTTTCCCTGTTAACCACTGAGAACGAAGGATTTCGGTGGTTAATGAGTGCATTTCAGGCTTGCCTAACCCACCGAAACTTGAGATTCTGTCTTTTTCTTGACCAAACCAAATCAAAAGTTCTTTCTGAGTTTATTTACAGAAAATAGACTTTCTAACCTACCTACAAAAATTTAGAAATAATTTTTTTGGACCACAATCTATCAGCTAAAAAGCAAAATCTCCACCAATTTATTTGAGGAGATAACGCAACCATTACATAAATATTGATATACATTTGTGGAAACCAATATGAATAGCCCTTCCAAAAATCAAGATTTATAGATTCTAGGATGGATAGCCCTTCCAAAAAATAGATAACGATGCATTCTTTACTTTTAGCTTTTTGTATTTGTGGGTTTTATGAAGAAACTAAGTATCATGTAGTTTTTACATTTCACTTTTCCTTAGTATCCAATTTGGAGTTACTTGATGTTCACATTGACTCAAATTTAGTGAATGATGACATTTATTGATTCATATAATAATTTCCACCCATTGAATTTCACCTCGATCCTATATTTATATTGTATACAACTCTTTTGTTATGGGATCATACTTGTTCATGTTATTTCCTATGACTTAAAACTTATCTCCTCAAAAGATACTCATATCATATTAGTTAGGACTTTGAATTTAGATTATGATTAGTTAGGAATGATGATGTCATGATCCCAACCTATTGTCATCCACTCAGTGTTATGTGTTGGTCAAAGAGATTGAAGGTTTCATTTATTTTAATATTTTTGTCCCAGTTATCCATTTTGTTTATAATGGCTAATCATAGAAAAGTTGACAAGTTTTATAGGATAGCATCCTTCTTAGTCCATGAAAAGTCATTCATAACAATACAGTTATGCAAGTTTCAAACATGTTACATGATGGTTGTTTCCAAATTCCATTATAAACTTAATTTTACATCAATATTTTAATGAGAATTAACTATATGAAGAGAAAAAATATCTTAGATAATAGGGGCAATAGTAGTAAATTAAATTATTAATCTCGTTTGATAATGAGAGAAGTATCACTATGTACATGAATATTCAAATAAAATTGAATAGATAAATTTTCTAGGATGCTCGTGGTATGTTGCATTGCATCTATGTATATATAAAATGATGGTAGATTAAATATAAATTTGGTATAAAATGGGTGATGTAAGCAAAGTAGAAACATTTTTCTGCTCATGGTATGTTGCATTTCATCTATGTCTATATATAAAATGATGGTAGATTAAATATAAATTTGGTATAAAATGGGTGATGTAAGCAAAGTAGAAACATTTTTCTTCTCTTGGCTTGTGACTTGATAGTTGCATAACGAATTAAAATTTGCAAATTATGGTGGCTATAATAGACTATTTATGTATATTGTTTTACCCACTGTTGACTAGAAATGTAAAACGCATTGCTAGTTAGTATACTTCATCATCAATGAATTGGAAATTCTATAGAAGGTAGATACTCTAACAATGAACTCTCTCTATGCGCGTTGGATTTTATAGCCTCAATGGGAAAAACTTTCTATACCCATAGTAGCCTATCGAACACCAAGGAAGGGCCAAACAATTCATCATAAATCAAATAAACCATTTAGTGGTTAGATTTAGCTTACATTTACTCTTTCAAGGATGATTCCAAGTGTGTATCGATCCAAATGTTTTCCAAGTATGTATTGATTCACTATGTTCTTACTTCCCCAATGCAAATCAAATTTCATACCTTGTATTCCATTTTTGTTGGGAACATTAATAGGTATGTCATCAAAGTGTTTTCCTTAATGCCCACTTGGTGGGTTCCTATTTTCATATTTGCATTACTAAATTATTTTGTTCACGAGAACACTATTCAAAATTTGCATTCTTAAATCAATTTGCATTTGTAATTACATATTTGTACAATATAATTCTATTGTTTCCATTTGATTCAGGGCTTGTCTTGGAAATGATAAAACCCTTATGTCATGAGCTCAAATTAATCATTGGCCTTTCCTATGAAATTTGACCACTGATTTTCGATTGATAACTTTTAATTAAAGGATGTTAAACACACTTAAATTGGTTTTTTAGTTTTTCTTTAATTTAGTATGAATATTATGAATATGATAAAGTTTGGACAATTCCACACCGTTATCATAGGTGTGTTTATTTAGTGAATAAGAGATATCATATGCATGTTTTATCAAGGTCATATTCATCGATGCAAACATGAACACAAGAATGTGGAATTTTTTTCTTATCCTTCCTACTATATTGTAGTATAATTATAAAAAATATAGTGATCTAAGAGATTATATCCCACTTGAAAGTTTAAGGTGTTCCATGTAGGGATACTAATCCCCACCTTAAATTTTATGACAAACTTCTCCTATTCATGATGCAAACATGAATGTGGAATTTTTTTTCTTATCCTTCCTACTATATTGAAGTATAATTATAACAAATATGTGTGATCTGAGAGATTATCTCCCACTTGAAAGTTTAAGGTGTTCCATGTAGGGATACTAATCCCCACCTTAATTTTTATTCCAAACTTCTCCTATTCATGTATCGATTATATCATTGGAACTTGTGAACCTATCTTATATTTCAAGGAGAAGAATTTATTTGATATATCTTTAAAATCCTAATTTACTATTTGATGTCCTTAACTAACATACTTAACACAATGACAACTTATACATCGTCCATATTTAGACACTATATCCCGTGTGAGTGTGTTGGATACTAATAAATTTTTAACTAATCTGTAGTCTCTCAATACTTAATGGGACTCTCCTAACATATAGTCTCTCAATACTTAATGGGAATCTCCTAGTCCCCCCTTAGTTGGAGAATTTATTTTCTAAAGAAAAAAACATGAGATTAATGGATGTGAATAATCCCAACTTCATTCACCTATCATGTTCCTCTTATTTGGATCATGTTCCTCTTATTTGGATCATGTAATTCTACCAAGTTTATTGCATTGTTGCATTGTTTTTTTAAGAGGTATCATCTTAATATTAATGAGGTATTAATAGAATTCCAATATCACCTTTATTTAACAATGTCTCATTCTATTGTATTGATATGATTATAATGATTATAATTATTATATGATAATTGTTTTTTGACCCTTCTCCCATAGTTACAAAATGTAGTGTGGTGATGATGATATTGTTCTAAGGAGAAGGATCAACCACCCTCATTCCACGATCCATAATCACCCCACCTTCCCATGGTGAATATTACATTCACTAATTTATCCAATAGGTCCCTTTACACAATGAATAAGTACCATTGAATGTAGGTTTTAGTTAGGTACAACTCATCGGTGTGGACATCTAGACATGAACATGAAATTTCCTTCTTGATATTTTTTCTTCCCTAAGATTTCTTGATTAGAATATGAGTGATCAAATACATACACACCCACTTGGATATTAAAATGCGTTGCACTTCGGGAGATAAAGTATCACCATTACCTTTTTCTTCCAAGATTATCCTCTTCTTAGATAAACTATACCCTTGGAACTTGTGAACTTATATTCAATTTTAGGTTGTATTGTTGTCATATCTCTCACTTGTATGAGATGGCTAGATGTAATCCACACCTCATACACCTCTCTTATTCTACCCTTTTAGAGATGTCCTTCTCTCAAACTCACTTTTTAGATTGTTAATAGGTATCATTGTAGTATTAAGTATTAAGAAGGAGATTTATAAGGAGAAAGGTTATCTAAACATTATATACAATCTCTTAATCTATAGTAGTGATAATATTATTTATTATATGAGAATGTTCAATCTCCCTTTATTCCATAATCCAAAAATATAACATTGCAATGATGATATGATGAT
>SNQJ01S0092724.1:0-32407 GCA_010110895.2 Picea sitchensis | reverse complement strand
TACTCCAAATCACTAGCCTAGCTAACTGTTGGTGTAAAAGAGCCCTAGAAAAGAGTTACTAGATCAATTTTAATATTATGTAATGTTTTTACAAGCTGTTGTTTACTCAAAGGTAATGGAAATGAAAATCGTGGTGTATGACTCTGACCCAAATAATGCAAGGATATGATGAAATATAATTCTTTTCATTCGATGAATCCTAGTTACGAGAGAGAGAAAACAATTTCTGAAGCAATCTCAATACTACAATGTAAATGCAATGCTCAATTTCCTTTCAGATGTCAATGCAAACAATCATGTATCAATTAGCAATTTCTAAATGTCTCTTTCAAAACTTCAAAACTCTTAAAACTTTGATTTTCAATGTTCTCGCAAAAAGCAAAAACAAAACTTGAAAGAAAACATGCAGTTCACTTTCCAAGAAGAACTCTAAATAATGAAAAAAGAAAACCAAATTATAAAGACTCAAACAAACAACCCAAGCCAATACTTTCAATGAAAGCAAAAACAAAACCAAACCAAAGGAGTTCCTGAATGCAAATGAAAAAATGTCCTTTTGAACCAACAAGCAAACGAGAAACACCAAACACTTGACTCTCTTCCAATCACTGGTTCTCAGCTAACTCAACATACTCAACTCCAGAAATCAAAGAGATTGATAATGCCAATAAGAGCCAAAAATTGAAAGTCAAGCTATAAAGGCAAGAAAAGACCTTCAAAACCTAGATCCGTTCAAGCAAGCAAACTAAGCAAAAGATAAGTAAGCCAATGATCCAATAAGTCAAAAAGGTGTAAATCAACCAATCTAAGCAGTTGATAAAGTCAAAACTTGTTTTCGAAAATTTTCAAAACTTTGCTCGCAGGCAAGCCTTGGACACAGTGCGAGAATGTAGTATTCTTGCAGGCTACTTCAATGCAGTATGCAAACTATTCGCACTGGAATATATAAGCAGAGTGCGAACTTCAAAGGTTCTCGCAGGCTGTCAATGGACATAGTGCGAGAATCCCTGAAACTAATGAAAAATTTGAAAATGCAAGAAAAATCCAAGTTGGCTTATAGACCCAGAAGGTCTCTCAGGGTATCCTGAGGACTCAGAGACTAACAAATCAGGAGAATGACAACAATAGAGCAAATGGCCACAGGAAATTCAAAAAACCAAAAAGACAAAGGGATAAATTCCCCAGTGGAGTCGCCAATTTTGTTTTAGGATTAATCCGTAAGTGCGGACACGAACCGATCTCCCCAGATCCACCCGGATCTGGAACAAAACAGAACAGAATACTACTCTTTCCCTAGATCTAGCCTATTGAATGAACTAAGAGGTAAGGATTGTAGGCATACCTTGTGAACGCTTTCCTTATGTCTCTGTTGTTCCAATCTTAATACTCCAATGCTCTTGCACCATTCAAATCGCCACAGTACAAACCAATCGGAATATTGACAACTTAATATATTCAATATCTAGACTATACATGTGATCAAGGAATCATGTAATAAAGTGATATCATCTTTATGGGAAAGGGACATATTATTGTATTGCATTAATTGAAAGAGAAACTTACAACCTAAGCCTTGATGTCGGAGGTCTCCTTTAGATGGCTCCTAGCTCTGACACACACACTTGCTCATGCATGAAGAAAATCAACCACTTGTGATGACCTTTCTTTAGTCTCTTGCTACTGTAGCATCAATCCTTCATACAGGCTTCAACAATTCTCTAATCAATCTCTTGCTATCTTGCTTCTAACCTTTTCCATGAGCAATCCCCTCAATATATAGGAGAAGATAGATTGGTTACTTGGATAGGGAATAATCCCAATATATCTGGAAAGTCAGTATTTTGCCAACCATTCGAAAGCCAACTCATCCTTCTAG
The DNA here is from genome assembly GCA_010110895.2 of Picea sitchensis. Classification (NCBI taxonomy): domain Eukaryota; kingdom Viridiplantae; phylum Streptophyta; class Pinopsida; order Pinales; family Pinaceae; genus Picea; species Picea sitchensis. The sequence goes on along the minus strand of SNQJ01S0092724.1, from coordinate 30,531 downwards.
AAGATTCCCTTCTAGAAGGATCGAGAACTTACCCATTTTCCTTCTTTAAGAGCATGTTCGCACCCTAGCCTTGAGTACAGTGCGAGAAGTTCACACCCCAGCTGAGAGCACCCTGCGAGAATTAGGCATTCTCGCAGGAGAGTATATATGCAGCGTGCGAACTATCTTTAAACTTTGATTTCTGGAAGCTGATAAGTGTAACCTTTCTCAGGAAAATGTTCCTATTGAAGAGCTTGATTATTCACCATCATGACATTATCATAACATCATCACAATGACCAAAATTGTGGATAACAATACCTTCCTTTATTAATCAGAATGCATAAGATACAAGATTTAGCGACATGCACAACAATATCCAGCAAACATGCATAATCTAAATTTATTTAAACGATAATTAAAATACACAGTGAAATAAATTCATACACAGATAATAATATCACAACAGGAAGCACTTATCTTTATAAAAATGTGACACCAACTGGCTTCTTACAAAGGACGTTCCACCCAACCATAGACACCACTGCTCCAAATCTCAACAATAGTGTCACCCCCGAGCTAGGGCTATGAATCCATAAGGATGGTTCTCGAGCATACTTGGGTTCCCAAACTAGTCAGCTCTTAAGCTCTCATAGGCTTCCCAACACCCACAACAATCCAAGTACGCATCTCTCTTCCACCGAGCCTGTACCACCCCAAGAGAACAAACCTCCACCCTTCTCTGCCATGCATTCCCTCAGGCAGTCCTTCTTCTTTTTCCAGGGCCTCCAGCACAACTGGTCCAGAATCTCAATGCTGGAACTCTCAGGACTCACAGTTGTGAGAAAAACAGGGCACAGGCCAACGCATCTTAGACATGCAGGCCCCAGGTAATGGCTGGATTGCACCGATGACCATTACAACCAACTATCCCGTGGCTAATATTCAACAGTTCGGTTACCTTTCCCAAGCCAAGATGCAGATGAGGATGGATCAATGAATGGGTGAGTGAGTGCATGAAAGTGTGTGAGGGAAATGAATGAAAGTACATGAAAATAAACGAACAAGCCATCAGTCAAACCCCCCCATCTGATCAGAGGTGGGTTAAAGTAACTTCGTGGGGAATCAAGAACCTCCTGTCCTTCCCCAAGAAGCTCACGTAACCGATCCCCTCCCTTAGGAAAAAAGGGTAATTAACATATGAATAAATACTTAGCCCCTCAAGCCCCCTATAACTCTAGTCCTTGTCCATTTAGCATCCAACCATGTATTTATTGTTAATAATGATAAAAACATTACATGTCTTGGGCACACTGGCCTTTTAATATTTGTTTGGGCACCCTGGCCTCTCAGCATTGTAACCATACATCATTTAAAATGGGGGTTCAAAACTTGGGTTGTTACAAACTAGAAAGTCCTTTCCACACATATGAAATATCTTTGAAACACACATAATCATTAATAGAAACCATTATCTAGGTCCTAAAAAAGAGGGACATTTACTTTGCATGATTCCTAATCGCTGCTCTTTCTTGGTAAATTAGATCAAATCATCATGTCATAAATGCTTTGGTTATAATGAAAATTATGTGGCTTGTCATAATTTGTGTTGCTAAACTATTGCGTTTGCAGAGGGTGGAAATTTTGATAGGTATGGTTGTTCTTAGTGCAACGATATAATGGCAGTGGAGACACCACGATGTAATTGCTTTAAGACAAATTGAATTTGGTGCATTTACTAAAATGTCATTTCCACACATAATTTACTTACAAAATATGACAAACCATAAATAGAAACCATTAAGTAGGTCATAGAAAAGCGCGACATTTACTTCGCACTAGTGGTAAATAAATTCCATTTTTTTCCAAATAAGAGAAAATCAAGGTTTCTTAAATGACTCGATTATCGTGCAAATTACGTTGGTTGTTATAATCATTGGTGTGGAACCATTGGAAATGCCAAATTGCGGAAGTGGTAACTGTGTGAGCATCGACGATGAATTGTAAAAAAAAATATTTGTAAAAATAAACAAAAAGCGTAAATTGTTCAATGTGGAGTAAAATTTAGTAAATAAGTGAAGTATTCAATGGGGAGGTTAGGATATGCGGGAAACAATGTAAATAAGTGATGTGTTCAATGAGGGAATTAATATATGAGAGAAGCAATGTAATTTGCATGATAACCAAGTCATTTATGGCAGGTTCATTTGCTAATATTCCATCACTAACTCTCGACAATTAGTTGAATTTGATTTAAGTAGCAATGTTTATTATAAAAAAATAAGTATATAAAGTGAAAAAATGTTATTATGTTCATATGTTTAACCTTAAAAATATTGTTGAGTTGAATTTATTTTAAGTAACAATATTTATTATAAAAAACAAGTATATAAAGTCGACAAAATGCTTTTATGAATATGTTTAATTTAAAAAAGTGTTGATTAATGACCATACTTTTAATTTTAATTTTAATATTTTACTTATTTATTTTCCAAGTTGTGTGGAGCCTTTTGCTATGACCATATCTACACAGTCTGCTCTACACATATATATCTTCTGCACTTCTACACTCCGCATTAGTAAACAAGTGAAATGTTCAATGGGGAGGTTTGCATATGTGGGAAGCAATGTAAAGTCTTTGCAGTGAAAACATTTTGCATAAAATTATTCAATGTGAAATAAAACTTACCAAATAAGTGAAGTGTTCAATGTGGAGGTTAGCACATGTGAGAAACAATGTAAATAAGTGAAGTTTTCAATGACAATATTAGCATATGTGAAAAAAAATGTAAAATGTTTGGAGGTTAGGATGGACAGGAACCCATGCAAAGTATCCACACATTAGAATTGTAGGAAGCAAAGTGGGTAGAGTTCTCCATATAAGAGATAAATAGTGAAAGTTAATATAACTAAATGAAAAGGTAAGATAACCTTGATGTTGACATTGATGTCTCCTCAACAACCTATAAAAGTGGATAATCAATGAACATTAACATCAAATTCTTTTAACTTTTTAGATATCTCAATGCATTTACACATATACATATAATAAAAGATAAGTATATAAACTGAAAAAAATTCTTTTATGCATACGATTAACTTAAAAATTATTGTTAAACATACATATCTTTCATGTAGATATATCTTCGACACATACATATCGTCCACAAGTATATCTTTCGCACATCCGCACAAACATATCCTCGCATAACCAACGCCTAGTCTAATTTGAACCCTTCTATGGACAATTCATATCACTCATCCTCCAACACTCTCGCACTTTGCAACTCCACACTTCCAATAATTCCATAACACGGATTATGGCCAATGACGTAATTTACATGGTGACTAACTGATTTATGACAATTTCATTTTTTGAGATTCCACCACTAACTCTCAATACTTAGTTCAATTTATTTTAAGTAACAATGTCTATTATAAAAAATAAGTATATAAAGTGAACAAAATGATTTTATGCATATGTTTCACTTAGAAAATATTGTTGATTTGAATTTATTTTCAGTAACAATGCTTATTACAAAAAATAAGTATATAAAGTGAAAAAATTGCTTTTATGCATATGTTTAACTTAAAAAATATTGTTGGTTAATGGTCATAATTTTAATTTTAATATTTTACTTATCCATTTTTCAAGTTGTCCATAGTGTTTTACTATGACCATATCTGCACACTCCACATTAGTAAATATGTGATTTGTTCAATCAGGAGGTTAGCATATGTGGGAAGCAATGTAAAGTCTTTGCAGTGAAAACATTTCGCATAAAAAATTGTAAAAAATAGGTAAAAATGTAAATTGTTCAATGTAGAATAAAACTTAGTAAATAAGGAAGGTGTCCAATGCGGAGTTTAGCATATGTCAGAAGCGATGTAAACACATGAAGTGTTCAATAGCGAGGTTAGGATATGTGAGGAGAAATGTAAAGTGTTTGGAGGTTAGGATGGGAGAGAACTAATGCAAAGTATCCACACGTTATAATTGCAGGAAGCAAAGTGGGTAGAGTTCTCAACACAAGAGATAAACAGTGAAAGTTAATATAACTAAATGAAAAGGTAAGGGGTGAATTAATGAAGGTGGGTAACACTTTTGTGAGAATCGGGTCTCCAAAATTTCGAAAGATCTTTTTTCGGTCGAACTAATATTTTTTTCGGCCAAAAGTCCTATTTTTTCGGTGGAACCTTTGAACGTCAAATCGAACGGTACCATGACGACGCCCTCGATTTTCATGTACAATTTTAGCCGAAAGAATATTTTTCATCTGGTAACATCTTTTTGGACGAAATATATTCTGGCCAAAATAATCTTTCAGTCGAAATAACTTTTTGACCGAAATATCTTTCGGCCAAAAAAAGGTTTATATATTACCTGCACATCACGCCTGTAATAGTTTTTGCGAATTGTTGGTTAGTTGATACCATTTGGTGTTGGTGATATTGTTTGGTGTTTGTGATACCGTTTGGCGTTTGGTGTTGCACATCATTGCTGCGGACGGGCGAACGTGTGGTCAGGTGGACGTTGGAGCTGCAGGCGAGAGGATGTTGGAGCTGCAGATGTTTGGTCCAGGTACATTTAGATTAGGAAATTTAAATTTGTAGTGTAAAATTGTTAGTTAAAAATTAGAATTTAAATTTTTGTTTAGAATTTTGACAGGGCCTTATTCGGCCCTATCCATGTACAGGGAAATGCCTAAATTCGGGCCTCTCCCTATACATGGGCATGGTCGAATATGGCCCTGTTCCTTAGCTTAGTAAAGGCTATGTGTTACACTATGACCATTACAAACTAATACATGGTTACGATAAAGGTATACAAATTAATGGTAATCATTTTAATCACTTGCTTGTTTATCTGATAGTTACGATCATACCTGTTATATTGAGATCATGTTAGTAAGGGATATGTTCTCCTATTCAACTTAACCAATCTCTTACCTATGATATGCTTAATCTTCAAATTTTATGTCCTTATTGAAACCCATAGCTATCTTTGCTTTATCTGAATAAGTTGTACACACCATATACGAAGTTTCCCTAATAAAGGTAATATAACTAAAATCGGTACTAATACTGATAATAATCAAAGCATGTAAGCTATTGTAATAGAAACTTGATCTTAACTAATATGGAAACACACTATGTATGTTGGCATGCTTTACAGGAAGAGTGTGCTTGTCATTGATGGCAAGACAAACAACGACGATGGAAAATAGGAAAAGCATAAGTTCAGAAGGAGGAGCGAACAGTATGCAGAGATCAAAGAAGATCAGGAGGAGGATCGTGGTGCAGCCCCACCTACTCCCATGTAGGGATTCGCAACCTCTCGGTCTTGGATCTCTGATTTTCGAGTCTAATGACTCTCTGAAGACTCAATGGTCTCATTCTGTGATTAAACACAAGCCCCCTCATCTTCTCAGGGCATGTCTAACAATAACCTGCGACCTTCCCTTTCACTTTATTGCGAAACTTAGAGTGTCAGGCGTTAGCTCCTTTTGTTTGATAAGCCCCCTCTTGGTGTGACCTTGGCAATGACCACGTGATTGCGGTCACAACCACAAGTAGTTTTGAGTTAAACAACATTTGGGCCTGCAATACTCCTCAAGCCTCCATGTGTCTTCTTGACAAAACCATAGTTTGGATTGCGGACCACCTTTGATTTGTTTAATTCCTCACAAATCCTATCCCTGCAATGCCACGGGATCATCGATCTCATGATCTTGACGATAATGGATAAATCGACGATTCAAATCTGTGCCCTTCAAATCTATGGACTAGATCTGCTCCCTCTAAATCAACGGTCGAGATCTCTTCAAAATTCTAGACTTTGGGAATTCAAAATATCAAACCCAACTCCCTTCCATATGTCAATCCTCCAAAGCTGAAGATCTACAGACACCTATCCCGCAAATCAATGGTCCTTCTCTTTCTTTGTGTGTTTGACGCTTTAGTCCATATCAATGGTCCAATGACCCCCTACTTGATCGACACTCGATATCTCCTCCGAGTCTTTGAACTTCTGGAGTCTCAAATATCAAACCACACCTTTTCTCTCTTACTTTTATCCAAAGGTAGTGATCTCTTGATGTGTGTCCTCCTGATCTAATGATCAAGGATTACTTCGGGACCTCTGATCTTCGCAATTCATCGATCTCGGTTCTCAAACTGAAAACACACTTCAACTTTATCTAGATCTTGAGATCTATTGACGAGTGTCCCCTCACAGATCAACGACTCACGACTCCTCGGTTCTTCGGGCTTCGAGTATTTCAAGTTTCAACTTCTGCCTTCATCTAGATCTTCCGACCTGCCGACACATACCCTCTTGGATTCAATGGTCCAGATATGCTCCGACTCTTCAACTCTCTGTGCTCTGGGAGTATCAAGTCTCAAGATCGACTCCTTATGCACTCATGATATCTGACGGCCCACGCTCGCTTGACTAATCCAATGTCTGAGATTCACTTCAGACGATATGACATCTCATATTTGTTCGGATGATCGAATGACTGAGATTCCACTTCAACATTCCAAGGCTTTAGAATCTGGGAATCTCAATTTTCAAATTGTTCCTCCTCTTGAACTCGCAGCAACCAATGACTATGATTCATCTTAGCGATCCAATTCTTGGTCTTTGCTTCCGGTGATCTGATGACTCAGGTCTATCCTGCTGATCGGATGGTCGAGATTCTATTCCAGGGTTCCGGACTTCAGGAATCTCAAGTTTCAACTCTGATAGATTCTCTCTCCTCTGTGCATGAAGTGGTAAGGCTCATGTACTTCTTTTTGACCTGGCGATTGTTGATCTTCTTCCATATGATCCAACGATCACGGTAATTCTTCCTCCTAAGCTTCTGATGTCTCCCCGAATTAGAGGATTTGTTAGTTTTCAAAGGCCTCGAACCTTTGTTCCTTCTATGGATTCGACTATGTGATCTCATCAACAATTGTGAAAGTGTTATCTCTTCTGAGATTCTGTCCTTTAAAGGATTTTGATCTCCCATGCACACCTTGCGTTCTCGAGATTTCGAATAACTCAGTTCAAAGGATTTTCTTGAAAAGAAAATGCATCTCTCCCACCTGGCATTCCTCTTTGCTGGTTCTTCGAAGCTTGTTGGCTTCTTGACGTTGTGCACACCTTGCACCTAGTTTGTGTTTTCCTGGTTCCCTCTAAACTTCTCTGAGTCAATCCAAGACTCAGTCGACGCACTCCTTGTGTTCGAGATTCACACCTTGCATACAATTATCAGAAGAGAAACAATTGAAACTCATCCAGTTTCGTCATGAACTCATACAATCAATTTATCAAACAATCATGCATGAACAAAATAAACTCAAGAGCACATACAAAATATAACAGTCATTTAATCACACATCAAATGAACACAGTCCGAGCTTTTGGGGCAATTTTGTCTGTTCTATTTCTTACTGGAAAAAAAAGTTACATAGTATTTCTTCTACTCTACTATGTTATACTGATCTCTATCTTATTCTCCCTGTTCTTTCTATCTCTTACAATACAACAATGAAAAGCCTATCTAAGGACTGCTCCACGAACTCTCTGTCCTGTCTGAAATCTATCCTATCAAACTCAAAGTTGTTACCTACTTTTTCCTATTGCAATAACTACCAGTTATTTCCAAATAGAGTCAACAATCCATATCTGCAATCTCTTATAGTCCTTCCAGAATTTACAAACAAGTTACATTTTTAAATTGTTGTTTACAAAATATCTCAACAATCGATTTAAATTTTGAAATTAATGTTTGATTTGAAATTCTAGCATTGCTGAGATGTCATTCAATTGCCTCCACACATGCATTGTTGACTTTGAAGGTAATGCTCCTGCATCATACTCCTCTAGTTAAAAAATTTCATGGACTCCTGTCCATGAGCTTCTGCACTGTTTTTCCATGCTTCAAAATATCAGGTTATGTAACCCAACTTGCATATTCCATTGGATGATCTTTCCACTTCACTAAGTATTCAGGATATGTCTTCCTCCTGGTTTTCTTTCCATCCCTCTGTTAAATGATTTTCTCCATCTGAGGTTTTTCTGTTGTGGGTAATTTCTCTTCCCACTGAATTTATTTTTGATCATATGATTTTCCTACCTCATCTCTCTTGTAAGGATACATGTTTGCAACATTGAATATCAGTGATATCCCAACATTGTCTGGAAGCTCAATTGTGTAAGCATTGGCTATGAATTTCCTGAGAATCATGCATGGTCCTATCTTCTTCATCTTCAATTTTTTATACGTTCCCCTTGGAAACCTCTCTTTTCTCAAAATATCTAAAACTTCATCTCCAACTTCGAATTGAAATTCTCTCGTCTTTTGATCAACTCTACTCTTGTGTTTCTCGCTGTTGTTCTGTAGTTGTTCTATGAATCTGTCATGGAGTTTCTGCATCTCTGCTACAAAATCCTTTTCTCCAACACTTCTGAACTCATCATGATTCAGATCTCTCAACTTTGTAATCCCTCTTGGCTATATACCATACACAATTTCAAATGGGCTTTTGCCTGTGCTCCTATTCACTGAATTGTTGAATGCAAATTCTGCTTGTGCCAGAATCTGATCCCATTGTCGACCTTTCTCAATGAATAAACTTCTTAACAAGTTTCTGAGACTCATGTTCATTACTTCAGTTTGTCCATATATCTGAGGGTGATACACTGAACTAAAGGACAAGTTCATCCCCAGTCTCTTGCATAGAGTCCTCCAAAAGTGTCCTACGAATTTGGTGTCCTTGCCTGAAACTATGCTCCTCGACAATCCATGTAGTCTCACTACTTCTCTGAAAAACAAATTGGTGATGTTTGTAGCATCGCTTGTCTTCTAGAATGGTATGAAATGTGTCATTTTTGAAAATTTATTTACCAGAAAAAAATATGGAATTGCTCCCTTTTTGAGTTCTAGGCAATCCCAAAAATAAATCCATACTGATTGCATCCTATGACCTTTATGGAATTAGTAATGGTTGATACAAACCAGTGTTCTATTGTCTTCCTTTTTCATATTGACAAATTCTTCATTTGTTCACAAATGTTTTCACCTCTGCCCTCATGCTCAACCAATAATACAAATTGCTCAGCTGTGCAAATGTCTTATCATGACCAAAATGTCCAGTTAAACCTCCATTGTGTTTCTCTTTGAACATGTTATCTCTCATTGAGCATTTCGGTATGCACAATTGGCTTCCCTTGAACAATAATCCATCCTAGATCAAATATTCAGTCCACGGGCTTCTGTCTCCCATCAAAGGATTCTTGCATGCCTCATAAGCCTCCTTAAAATTTGCATCTTCTTTATACATCTCCTTGAGGTGTTCAAACCCTAAGGTCTCCACTTGGAATTCCTGTACAATCAAAATCCTCCTGCTCAAAGCTTCTGCAACTTTGTTAGCAGTTCCAACAATGTGTTTAATAACAAAAGTAAAATTATGCATAAATTATACCCATTTTGCATGTTTTTTATTCAACTTTTTTTGCCTAGTAATAAATTGTAAAGCTTGATTATCACTGTACAATACAAATTATTTGGGAATTAGATAGTGTCTCCACTTCTTCAAAGCTTGAATCACTGCATAAAATTCTTTGTCATACGTGGAATAATTCTTCTTGGCGTCATTCAATTTTTCATTGAAATAAGCAACTGGCCTATTATTCTGACTCAACACTGCACCAATAGCTAATCCACTTGCATCATATCTCACTTGAAATATTTTTCCAAAATCTGGTAAGACCAAAATTGACTGCTCTGTGATTTTCTCCTTCAACACTTTGAAACTTTTTTCAGCTTCCTCTGTCCAACTGAAGGAATTGTGTTTCTTCTTCATAGTCTCCAACATGGGTGCACATGTACCACTCAAATTCCTGATAAAATTTCTATAAAAGCGTGCTAACCCATGAAAACTTCTTACTGCAAATATGTTTCTCAATGATGACCATTCTCTGATCGCTCTCACTTTTTCTGGGTCCATCTTCAATTCATTTGAAGAGATTATGAAACCCAAATATATGAGATCCTTCTTCATAAAATAACTTTTCTTCAGATTTATCAACAACTTTTCCTGCAACAACTTTTCCATCATTGATGTCAGATGTCTTAGGTATTCTTGCTTTGTCTTACTTAAGATTAGTATGTCATCTAGATATACTATGACAAATTTCCCTATGAAGTCTTTCAATACTTCATTCATCAATCTCATAAATGTGTTTGCTGCATTTGTCAACCCAAACAACATGACCAACCATTCAAACAATCATTCATTTGTCTTGAATGTTGTTTTCCATTCATCTCCCTCTCTCATCCTTATTTGATGATATCCACTTTTCAAGTCTATCTTGGAAAAATATCTCACTCCACTCAAACAATCCATCAAATCATCCATCCTCGGTAAAGGAAATTTGTACCTAATGGTTATCTTGTTGATGGCTCGACAATATGTACACATTCTCCATCCTGCATCTTTCTTTAGACTTAATACAGTCGGTACTACACATGGGCTTAGGATTTCCCTGACTAAACCTTTATCCAAAAACTCCTGGAATTGATTTTTGACCTCTTCATTCTCTCTAGGTGTCAACCTATAAGATTCTTTGTTTGGTAAACTAGCTCTTGGAATAAGTTCAATATGATGGCTTATACTCCTAATGGGTGGAAATCAGTGTGGTAACTCATCCACTACTATATCAACAAAGTTTTCTAACAACTCTCGGATTTCTGTAGGAAAATATTCCATAGAAGTATTTGTAAGGATGACACTAGGATTCCTTACTACAACAAACTACCTTTCTTTCTCCTTCTTGACTTCTTTCAAGAGCTCCTTCCCACTCATGAGAAGTATGCTTGAACTGGCTTCTCTCTTTCTCTCTTTGTCTTCTATGGGTAACAACATATGTGTCCTACCTTATTTTCTAGGGTATAGGTATTCTTTCTTCCATCATGAATAACCTTTCGGTCATACTGCCACGAACTCCCCAATAAAATATGACAAACATCCATAGGAATTACATCACATAATATTTCATCCCTTTAACCTCCTATTTTAAATTCAACTTGGCATTGTTTACTTACCATGACCTGATGTCCTTTCAGCAACCACGATACCTTGTATGGTTTTGGATGTGAAGTTGTCTTCAACTCTAGCTTCTCCACCATCGATGTGGATGCTAGATTGTCATTGCTCCCACTGTCTATAATCACCTTGCAAACTCTAACTTTCAACTTGCAAGCAATTATGAACAGATTTGTTCGCTGAACTGGTTCCTCTACATCCTTCTCGGGTTTATGAAGAATATTTCTCATCATGAGGTTCCTTTCTCCCTCTACTGCTTCTGCTTCCACATCCTTCTGTGCTTCGACAATCTGTGCTTCACCTCCTCTTTTTCTGCTGGGACATTCCCAAGATTTGTGTCCTTCTTTTCCACATGTATAACATTTAACTATGCCTCCTCTGGCTCTTCCTCATCCTCTTCCTCTGGAAAACGAACCTCTTCCACCATGTTTTCCTTGTTTAGAACTTCCACCTTTATCATGGTGACTATGTTGTTTGTCAGCTTCATGTTACGACTTCTATAACTTCTCTCTGCTAGTACCCATACCTCTACTTGAATTTCTGCTTCTGCTTCATTGTCTTTGCTTCCTGTCCAATTTTTATTCAGCTTTCAAGGCTGCCTAATAAGCATCCTCAATTGTACTAACTGAAATCATGATGATCTCCTCTTGGATTTCGTATCTCAACCCATTGATATATTTGGTTGTCTTTTCATCTTCATTTTCCTTCTGTCCAACCCTAATGTTCAGTCTGTAAAATTCCTCAATGTACTCCTTCACTGATAAACTTTTCTGTCTCAGGTTATGCAATCTTCTGTAAATATTAATTTGGTAATCCTTCAGGATAAATTTGGCTTTCATCTTAGCTACCATCATATCCCAGTTTTTAATTTTTTTCTTACCATTTCTCCTATGTTCGGTTTGCAGTTCATCCCACCATAACGTTGCATGACCTTTTAGTCTTGTCAGTGCATTCTTCACCATCTTTTCTTCTTCGATATCTTCATAATCAAAGTATTTGTCCATAGTGCGTACCCAATCTAACAATTCTTCAACTTCTAAATTGCCTTCATACATCGATACCTCTATTCTTCCTCTGGCTCCTATTTTTGAAACAACTTTTATTAAGCGATCTTGTGCAACATCTTCTGCTACATTTTCTTCGATCTCTTCTTCTTCTTCGCTCTCAACTTTACTGATATCTCCAGTGTCTGGTGCTCTTCTCTTCATTGTTTCCATGGCATTAGGTCTCATTCAGAGTCGCCTCATTTCTTCTTCCATTTATGCATTTTCTCTATGCCTTCTGGGTAGTATGATTCCACTGTGTCACCTACAAACATAAATTAAATTTTTTATACCACAATTGATAAAAACTCACCTGCCTCCTTCTTTTGTCTGCTGTTTGCAAACAAACTCAATATCATCTCTGATACCACCTGCTGCAGCCCCCCATACTCCCCTGTAGGGTTGCGCGACCTCTCGGTCTTGGATCTCTGATTCTCAAGTCCAATGACTCTCTAAAACCTCAATGGTCTCGTTCTGTGATTAAACACAGGCCCCCTCGGCTTCTCGGTGCAGGTCTGACAACAACCCGCGACCTTCCCTTTCACTCTGTTGTGAAACTCAGAGTGTCGGGAGTTAACTCCTTTTGTTTTATAAGCCCCCTCTTGATGTGACCTTGGTGGTGACCATGCGATTGCGGCCGCAGTCACAAGCATTTTGGAGTTAAACCACTTTTGGGCCCGCAATGCTCCTCAATCCTCCACGTGTCTTCTTGACAAAACCACGGTTTGGATTGCGGCCCGCCCTTGATTTTTTAAAATCCTCACCACTCCTGTCCTCACAATGCTACGGGATCGTCGATCTCATGATCTTGACGATAATGGATAAATCGATGGTTCATATCTATGCCCTTCAAATCTATGGACCATATATGCTCCGTCTAAATCAACGGTCGAGATCGCTTCACAATTATGGACTTCGGGAATTTGAAATCTCAAACCCAACTCCCTTCTGTATGTCAATCCTCTGGAGCTGACGATCTATGGACACCTATCCCGCAAATCAATGGTATTGCTCTTTAGTTGGGTGTTTGATGCTTCAGTCTAGATCAATGGTCCAGTGAACCCCTCCTCGATCGACGATCAAGATCTCCTCCGGGTCTTCAGACTTCTGGAGTCTCAAATATCAAACCACGCCTTTTCTCTCTTACTTTTATCCAAAGGCGGTGATCTCTTCACGTGTTTCCTCCTGATCTAATGATCGAGGATTAATTTGGGACCTCGGGTCTTCGCACTTCGACGATCTCAGTTCTCAAACTGAAAAACACTTCAACTTTACCTAGAGCTCGAGATTTGTTGATGAGTGTCTCCTCACAGATAAACAACTCACGACTCCTCATTTCTTCGGGCTTTGAGTATTTCAAGTTTAAACTTTTGCCCTCCTTTAGATCTTTCGACCTACTGACATGTACCCTCCTGGATTAAATGGTCCAGATATGCTCTGGCTCTTCGACTCTCCACGCTCTGGGAGTCTCAAGTCTCAAACTCGACTCCTTATGCACTCAAGATATCTGAAGGCCCATGCTCGCTTGACTGATCCAACATCTGAGATTCACTTCAGACGATATGGCGTCTTAGATCTATTCGGATGATTGAACGACTAAGATTCCACTTCGACGTTATGGGGATTTGGACTTCGGGAATCTCAAGTTTCAAACTGTTCCTCCTCTTGAACTCACAACAACAAACGACTATGATTCATCTCGGCGATCTGACACTTGATCTTTGCTTCTGGTGATCTGACGGCTCAAGTCTATCCCGTTGATTAGATGTTCGAGATTCTATTCTAAGGTTTTGGACTTCATGAATCTCAAGTTTCAACTCTAATATATTCTATCTCCTTTGTGTGCAAAGTGCTAAGGCTCGTGCACTTCCTTATGACCTGACAACTTTTGATGTTCTTCCCTATGATCCAACGATCACGGTCATTCTTCCTCCTAAGCTTCTGATATCTCTATGACTTAAAAGATTTATCAATTTTCAAAGGTCTCAAACCTTTGTTCCTTCTACGGATATGACTTTGGTATCTCGTCAACACTTATGAAAGTGCGATCTCTTCCGAGCTTATGTCCTTTAAAGGATTTCTATCTCCCATGCACACCTTGCATTCTCAGGATTTTTAATAACTCAGTTCGAAGGATTTTCTTGAAAAGAAAATGATTCTCTCCCACCTGGCATTCCTCTTCACTGGTTCTTCAAATATTGTTGGCTTCTTGAATCTATGCACACCTTGCACCTGGTCTGAGTTCCCCTGGTTCTCTCTGAACTTCTCTGAGTCAATCTGAGACTCATTCGATGCACTCCTTGCGTTCAAGATGCACACCTTTCATACAAGTATCAGAAGAGAAATAATTAAAACTCATCCAGTTTCGTCACAAACTCATACAATCAATTTCCCAAACAATCATGCATGAACAGAATAAACTCAAGAACACATACAAAATATAACATTCATTTAATCACACATCAAATGAACACATTTCGAGCTTTTGGGACAATTGTGTATGTTCTATTTCTTCCTGAAAACAAAAGTTACATAGTATTTCTTCTACTCTACTATGTTCTACTGATCTCTATCTTCTTCTCCCTATTCTATCTATATGTTACAATAGAACAATGAAAAACCTATCTAAGGACTGCTCCATGAGCTCTCTGTCCTTTCTGAAATCTATCCTATCAAACTCAAAGTTGTTACCTACTTTGTCCTATTGCAATAACTACCAGTTATTGCCAGATAGAGTCAACACTCCATATATTCAATCTCTTACAGTCCTTCCCGACTTTACAAACAAGTTACATTTTTAAATTGTTGTTTACAAAATATTTCAACAATTGATTTAAATTCTGAAATTAATGTTTGATTTCAAATTCTGGCATTGTTGAGATGCCATTCGATTTCCTCCACGCATGCATTGTTGACTTTGAAGGAGATGATCCTGCATCATACTCCTCTGGTTAAAAATTTTAATGGACTCCTGTCCATGAGATCCTGCACTGTTTTTCCATGCTTCAAAATATTAGGTTCTGTAACCCAACTTGCATCTTCCATTGGATGATCTTTCCACTTCACTAAGTATTCAGGATATGTCATCCTCCTGGTTTTCTTTCCATCCCTATGTTCAATGATTTTCTCCATCTGAGGTTTTTCTGCTATGGGTAATTTCTCTTCCCACTAAATTTCTTTCTGATCATCTGATTATCCTACCTCATCTCTCTTGTAAGTATACAGGTCTGCAATATTGAATATCGGTGATATCCCAACATTGTCTGGAAACTCAATCTCATAAGCATTGGCTGCGAATTTCCTGAGAATCCTGCATGGTCCTATCTTCTTCATATTCAATTTGTTATATGTTCCCCTTGGAAACCTCTCTTTTCTCAAATGAGCTAAAACTTCATCTCCAACTTCAAATTGAACTTCTCTCCTCTTTTGATCAACTTTGCTCGTGTATTTCTGGCTGCTATTCTGTAGCTATTCTCTGACTCTGTCATGGAGTTTCTGCATCTCCGTTGCAAAATCCTCTCCTCCAACACTTATGAACTCATCTTGATTCATGTCTCTCAAGTTTGTAATCCCTCTTGGCTGTATACCATACACAATTTCAAATGGACTTTTTCCTGTGCTCCTGTTCGCTGAAAATGCAAATTCTACTTGTGCCAGAATGTGATCCCATTGTCGTCCTTGCTTAGTGACTAAATTTATTAACAAGTTTAGGAGAATCATGTTCACTACTTCAGTCTGTCCATTTTTCTAAGGGTGATACGTTGAACTAAAGGACAATTTTTTTCCCAGCCTCTTCCATAGAGTCCTCCAAAAGTGTCTTATGAATTTGGTGTCACTGTTTGAAACTATGCTCCTCAACAATCCATGTAGTCTCACTACTTCTATGGAAAAAAAATTGGCGATGTGTGTAGCATCACTCATCTTCTAGCATGGTATGAAATGTGCCATTTTTGAAAATCTGTCCACAACAAAAAATATGGAATCAGTTCCTTTTTGAGCTCTAGGCAATCCCAAAACAAAATCCATACTGATTACATCCCACGACCTTTCTGGAATTTGTAATGGCTGATACAAACCAGTTTTATGTTGTCTTCCTTTTGCCTATTGACAAATTCTGCATTTTTTCACAAACTTTTTCACTTCTTTCCTCATTCTCAGCCAATAATATGAATTTCTCAGCTGTGCACATGTCTTACCGTGACCAAAATGTCTAGCTAAACCTCCGTTGTGTTTCTCTTTCAGCAGGTTATCTCTCATTGAGAATTTCGGTATGCACAATTATCTTCCCTTAAACAATAATCCATCCTGGATCAAATATTCATTCAATGGGATTTTGTCTCCCATCAAAGGATTCTTGCATGCCTCATTAGCCTCCTTAAAATCTGCATCTTCTTTATACATCTCCTTGAGGTTTCCAAACCCTAAGATCTCCACTTGGAATTCCTGTACAATCAAACTCCTCCTTCTCAAAGCATATGCAACTTTGTTAGCAGTTCCAACAATGTCTTTACTAAAAAGGTAAAATTTTGCATAAATTCTACCCATTTTGCATGTTTTTTATTCAACTTTTCTTGCCTAGTAATAAACTGGAAATCTTGATTATGACTGTACAAGACAAATTCTTTGGGAATTAGATAGTGTCTCCACTTCTTCAAAGCTTGAATCAGTGCATAAAATTCTTTGTCATACGTGGAATAATTCTTCTTGGCATCATTTGGTTTCTCACTGAAATAAGCAACTGGTCTATTATCTTGACTCAAGATTGCTCCAATAGCTAATCCACTTGCATCACATCTCACTTGAAATGCTTTTCCATAATCTGGTAAGACCAGAATTTGTTTCTCTGTGATTTTCTCCTTCAACACTTTGAAACTTTTTTCAGCTTCCTCTGTCCAACTGAAGGACTTGTGTTTCTTCTTCACAGTGTCTAGCATGGATGCACATATACCACTGAAATTATTGATAAACTTTCTATAAAATCTTGCTAACCCATGAAAACATCTTACCGCAAATATGTTGCTCGATGATGACCATTCTCTGATCGCTCTCACTTTTTATGGGTCCATCTTCAATTCATTTGAAGAGATTATGAAGCCCAAATATATGAGCTCCTTCTTCATAAAAGAACTCTTCAAATTTATCAACAACTTCTCCTGCTGCAACTTTTCCATCATTGATGTCATATGTCTTAGGTGTTCTTCCTTTGTCTTACTGAAGATTAGTATGTCATCTAGATATACTATGAAAAATTTCCCTATGAAGTCTTTCAATATTTCATTAATCAATCTCATAAATGTGCTTGCTGCATTTTTCAACCCAAACGGCATGACCATCCATTCAAACAATCCTTCATTTGTCTTGAATTTTGTTTTCCATTCGTCTCCCTCTCTCATCCTTATTTGATGATATCCACTTTTCAAGTCTATGTTGGAAAAATAGCTCGCTCCACTCAAACAGTGCATCAAATCGTCCATCCTTGGTAAAGGAAATATGTTCCTAATGGTTATCTTGTTGATGGATTGATAATATGTACACATTCTCCATCCTCCATCTTTCTTTGGACTTAATACAGTCAGTACTGTGCATGTGCTTAGGATTCCCTGACTAAACCTTTATCCAACAACTCCTGGACTTGATTTTTGACCTCCTCATTCTCTCTAGGTGTCAACCTATAAGATTCTTTGTTTGGTAAACTAGCTCGTGGAATAAGGTCAATATGATGGCTTATACTCCTAATGGGTGTCAATGAGTGTGGTAACTCATCCACTACTATATCAACAAAGTTTTCTAATAGTTCCCATATTTCTATAAGAAAATCTTCTACAGAAGTATTTGTAAGGATGACTGTAGGCTTCCTTACTACAACAGACTGCATTTCTTTCTCTTTCTTGACTTCTTTCAAGAGCTCCTTCCCACTCATGAGAAGTATGCTTGAAATAACTTCTCTCTTTTGCTCTTTGTCTTCTATGGGTAACAACATATGTGTCCTACCATTCTTTTCTAGGCAGGGATGATTTTAAGGATGGAAATTTATTTTAAAATGTAGAAACCTTGGCGAATCTTACTAATCCATCATATGCCAACTATAAATGACTGGCCATATTTTTGTAAAAAATATTTAAATTTCTAAGGATTTTATATAGTTTTTATAAAAATTTTGCGATTTTTGAGGTAAAATTATTTTATCTTATAGAATTTGGGCGAATCATTTTTAAAATAGCGAATCTCGTTTTTGGAAAAACCATGGAAAATTAGCCCATGAGCGAAATTTAGCCCCTAAAATCATCCCTGTTTATAGGGTATAAGTATTCTTTCTTCCATCATGAATAACATTTCGGTCATACTGCCACGACCTCCCCACTAAAATATGACAGACATCCATAGGAATTACATCACATAATATTTCATCCCTATAACCTCCTATTTTAAATTCAACTTGGCATTGTTGACTTACCATGACCTGATGTCCTTTCTGCAACCACGATACCTTGTATGTGTTTGGATGTGCAGTTGTATTCAACTCCAGCTTCTCCACCATCTCCATGGATACTAGATTGTCAGTGCTCCCACTGTCTATAATCATCTTGCAAACTTTGTCTTTCAACTTGCAAGCAGTAATGAACATAATTGTTTGTTGAACCAGTTCCTCTACATCCTTCTCAGGTTTAAGAAGAATATTTCTCATAATGAGGTTCCTTCCTCCCTCTCTTGCTTTTTCTTCCACATGCTTTTGTGCTTCAACAATGTGTGCTTCACCTCCTTCTCTTTTTCTGTCGGGACATTCCTAATATTTGTGTCCTTATTTTCCACAGGTATAACATTTAACTATGCCTCTTCTGTCTCTTTCTCATCCTCTTCCTATGGAAAATGAACCTCTTCCACCATGTTGTCCTTATTTAGAAATTCCACCTTTCTCATGTTGACTATGTTGTTTTTCAGCTTCATGCTTCGACTTCTGGAACTTCTCTCTGTTGGTTCCCTTACCTCTGCTTGAATTTCCACTTATTCTTCGTTGGCTTTGCTTCCTGACCAATTTTTCTTTAGCTTCCAACGCTGCCTGATAAGCATCCTGGACTCTACTAACCAACATCATGATGATCTCCTCTAGGATTTCATATCTCAGCCCATTGATACATTTTACTGTCTTTTCATCTTCATTTTCCTTCTGTCCATCCCTGATGTTTAGTCTGTAAAATTCCTCAGTGTACTCCTTCACTGATAAACCTTTCTATCTCAGGTTTTGCAATCTTTTGTAAAGATTAAATTGGTAATACTTCGGGATAAATTTGGATTTCATCTTAGCTACCATCCTATCCCAATTTTTAATTTTCTACTTACCATTTCTCCTGCATTAGTCTTGCATTTCATCCCACCATAACGCTGCATGACCTTTCAGTCTTGTCACTGCATGCTTCACCATATTTTCTTCTTTGATATCTTCATAATCGAAGTATTTGTCCATAGCACATACCCAATCTAACAATTCTTCAACTTCTAATTGACTTCATACATCGGTACCTCTTTTCTTGCTCTGGCTCCTATTTTTGAAACAGATTTTACTAAGCGATCTTGTGCAGCATCCTTTGCTACATTTTCTTCGACCTCTTCTTCTTCTTCGCTCTCAGATTCACTGATATCTCTAGTGTTTAGTTCTCTTCTCTGCGTTGTTTCCATGGCGTCCAGTCTCATTCAGAGTCCCATAATTTCTTCTTCCATTTCTACATTCGCTCTACACCTTCTAGGTGGCATGATTCCACTACGTCACCTACAAAAAAAAAAAAAAATTTTGATACCACAATTGATACCAACTCACCTCCCTCCTCCTTTTGTCTGTTGTCTGCAAACAAACTCAATATCCACTCTGATACCACATGGTGCAGCCCCCCCCACTTCCCTATAGGGCTGCGCGACCTCCCGGTCTTAGATATCCGATTCTCGAGTCTAATGAATCTTTGAAATATCAATGGTACTGTTCTATGATTAAACACATGCCCCCTCAGCTTCTTAGTGCAGGTCTGACAACAACCCGTGACCTTCCCTTTCGCTCTATTGCAAAACTCAGAGCGTTGGGCGTTAGCTCCTTTTGTTTGATAATCCCCCTCTTGATGTGACCTTGTTGGTGACAACGCAATTGCGACTACGGTCATAAGCAATTTGGAGTTAAACCACTTTTGGGCCCGCAATGCTCCTCAATCCTCCATGTGTCTTCTTGACGAAACCCCGGTTTGGATTGCGGCTCGCCCTTGATTTTTTAAAATCCTTGCAACTGTTGTCCCCACAATGGTATGAGATCGTCGATCTCACGATCTTGATGATAATGACTAAATCGACGATTCAAATGTGTGCCCTTCAAATATACGGACCAGATATGCTCCCTCTAAATCAACAGTCGAAATCTCTTCGCCATTCTGGACTTTGGGAATTCGAAATCTCAAACCCATATCCATTTCGTATGTCAATACTCTGGAGCTGATGATCTACAGACACCTGTCCCACAAATCAACGATCCTTCTCTTTCATTGGGTGTTTGACGCTTCAGTCCATATCAATGGCTCAACGCCCCCTACTCAATCAACGCTCAATATCTCCTCTGGGTCTTCGTACTTCTGGAGTCTCAAATATCAAACCACACCTTTTCTCTCTTACTTTTATCTGAAGGCACTGATCTCTTGACACATCTCCTCCTGATCTAACGATCGAGGATTACTTCAGGACCTCGGGTCTTCGCACTTCGGCAATCTTGGTTCTCAAACTAAAAACACACTTCAACTTTCCGTGGAGCTCGTGATCTATTGACAAGTGTCTCCTCACAGATCAATGACTCATGAATCCTCAGTTCTTCAGGCTTCAGGTATTTCAAGTTTCAACTTCCACCTTCCTCTATATCTTCCGACTTGCTAACACGTACACTCCTGGATTCAACGGTCCATATATGCTTTGACTCTTTGACTCTCCGCGCTCTGGGAGTCTCAAGTCTCAAGCTCGACTCCTTATGCACTCACGATATCGGACGACCCATGCTCGCTTGACCGATCAAACATCTGAGATGTACTTCAGATGATTTGACGTCTCAGATCTGTTCGGATGATCGAACGACTGATATTCCACTTCGACGTTTCGGGGCTTCAGACTTCAGAAATCTCAAGTTTCAAACTGTTCCTCCCCTTGAACTCACATCAACCAACGACTATGATTCATCCTAGCGATCCGACAATTGATATTCTCTTCCGGTGATTTGACGGGTTAGGTCTATCCCATTGATCGGATGGTAGAGACTCTATTCCAGGGTTCCGGACTTCGAAAATCTCAAGTTTCAACTCCAATAGATTCTCTCTCCTCTGTTCACGAAGTGTTAAGGCTCGTGCACTTCCTTCTGACCTGACGACTATTGATATTCATCGCTATGATCCAACAATCACAATCATTCTTCCTCCTGAGCTTTTGATATCTCCTCGAATTAGAAGATTTATCAGTTTTCAAAGGTCTCCAACCTTTGTTCCTTCTACGGATCCTACTCTGGGATCTCGTCAACACTTGTGAAAGTGATATCTCTTCTGATCTTCTATTCTTTAAAGGATTTTGATCTCCCACACACACCTTGTGTTCTCGAGATTTCGAATAACTCAGTTCAAAGGATTTTCTTGAAAAGAAAATGCTTCTCGCCTACCTGGCGTTCCTCTACATTGGTTCTTCAAAGATTGTTGGCTTCTTGATGCTATACACACCTTGCATCTGGTCCGAGTTTCCCTGGTTCTCTATGAACTTCTTTGAGTCAATCCGAGACTTAGTCAACACATTCCTTGTGTTCAAGATGCACACCTTGCATACAAGTATCAGAAGAGAAACAATTGAAACAAATCCATTTTTGTCATGAACTCATACAATCAATTTCTCAAACAATCATGCATGAACATAATAAACTCAAGAACACATAGAGAATATAACAGTCATTTAATCACACATCAAATGAACACAGTCTAAGATTTTGAGACAATTATGTTTGTTCTATTTATTCCCGAAAACAAAAGTTACATAGTATTTATTATACTCTACTCTGTTCTACTGATATCTATCTTCTTCTCCCTATTTTGTCTATCTGTTATAATACAACAATGAAAAACCTATCTAAGGATTGCTCCATGAGCTCTCTGTCATGTTTGAAATCTATCCTATCAAACTCAAAGTTGTTACCTACTTTTTCCTATTACAATAACTACCACTTATTTCCAGATAGAGTCAACACTCCATATCTGCAATCTCTTACAGTCCTTCCTGACTTTACAAACAAGTTACATTTTTAAATTGTTGTTTACAAAATATCTCAACAACCAATTTAAATTCTGAAATTAATGTTTGATTTGAAATTCTGGCATTGCTGAGATGTCATTCGATTGCCTCCACACGTGCGTTGTTGACTTTAAAGGAGATTCTCCTGCATCAGATCATGACCGTCGGATCTGCAAGCTAGATCAACGACAGGGATGAATTGCAGAGAGAGAAAGTAGAATCAAACAACTCGCTAGTTCTAACCCTGCAATCGGTCTAGATCGTCAGATCTCATAAACCCAAATATCAACGATTGTGGTTGATCTAACAAACGATCATATTAAGTTGGATTAAGTTGTGACCATTGGATGTGCAACCGCCAGATCAATGACAGGGATAGATTGCATAGATAGAAAGGATAAATAAATGTCATGCTATTTCCAATCTCGCAATTATTTAGGACCGTCATATCCTATAGCTTCAAAGATCGACGATTGTGGTTGAATCACCAACAAACGCACAACTTCAAATTGTGTATCTTGGGTGATGAATTAAATCAGTCACAAGTTGTTGTTCCACAATCATCCTTGATCGTGGATCTGATTTGAGAGTCTTCACAACTGTTGGATCACTTTAAGTGGAAGGATAGGATAAGAGGGGGCCAAATGATTGAGAATTCGATTATCCAAATACCCATAATCCGTCGGATCAAATTAAGTGGGAGGATAGGATAAGTACGGTAAAAGATCTGAGATCTTACCTATGCGAATTTTCGTCAGCCGTCAGATCTTTCTAAAGTGGAAGGATAGTATAATCAATGTTGGAGGGTCATTGGATCTAAACCAAGGAAAAATTGCATCGCATATGAATTGATCCACCGATCTAAGATCATGATCAACAAACAACATTAGTTTGGGGTCTAAAGATGTGAGGAGTTTAAGCTCCGGAGAAATCACTTCGAGATTTTCAGTTTGAGATTTGAAATCTCTGAAGTCCGAAGAGTCGAAATACATTCTCGACCATCGGATCGTCTGAAGTAAATATCAGTTGCCATATCGTCTGAAGAAGACCTCAAGTGTTGGATTGTCTAAAGTGCATCTAGACCATCTGATCGAGAGCTTCAGTTTGAGATTTAAAATCTCTGAAGTCCAGAAATCCAGAGAGACGAAATACATTCTCAACCATCAGATCATCTGAAGTAAATCTTAGTCATCAGATCGTCCGAAGAATACCCTAAGCATTGGATCATCCGAAGTGAATCTGGGTCATCTGATCCAGAGCGTAAGTTTTAGATTTGAGACTTCAGAAGTCCAGAGACCTGAAGGAGATCTCGACCATTGATCGAGAAAGGGGATGCAAAACCGTTGATATGGATGAAAGGTCAAAATTCCAGAGTGGATTATTCTGAGCCTGATCAGATTGAAGCAAAATTTGTGAGAAGAATAAAGAAAGGATCAGGCAAGTACCAAGGCAAGTTTCCCTTAAAATGTTTTAACTTTGGAAATATAGGTCACTTTTCATCTACGTGTCCACACAAGAAGAAGGACCAGAACGTTGCAGGTGAAGAGAAGTACAAATCCAAGAGATTTGGTAAAAAGAAAAGTTTATGTGTAAACAA
This sequence comes from Picea sitchensis, assembly GCA_010110895.2. Lineage (NCBI taxonomy): Eukaryota > Viridiplantae > Streptophyta > Pinopsida > Pinales > Pinaceae > Picea > Picea sitchensis. The sequence goes on along the minus strand of SNQJ01S0092724.1, from coordinate 6,528 downwards.
TGATGACTCTTCAGGAGACACATATAATGATTCTTCTCGTGAATATAAGATTAATGAATTTATGCTTATGGCCAAAGAGTATTATGATAATAAAAGAAAAAGAAGTGATGTTGACGATGAAGAAGTTGTGGTTGACTTGGAAGGAGAATTGATCAATGCTCTAGAATAAATTGCTAGACTCAGATTTAAGAAGAAAAAGAAAAAACAATTGCTGATACAGTTCGAGAAAGATAGTAAAAAACCCGATGAATACTTTGCCCTAGTAAAAGTGGAATTAGAAGAGGCAAAGAAAATAGAGGACATTATGAAACTACAATTATCAGAAAAGAAGGCAATATGTGAAGCCTTGGAAGAAGAGGTAGTAAAAACCAGAAAAGAGATGGAGAAGTTTAAAGCATTGTATCTCCAAAATCTTCCAAGCATTAAAGCCTCAACAGAACTAAATGACATTATGAGAAAACAAAGATCTCCTTTGTTGAAGATTGGTTTAGGATATGTAAGTGGTTCAAGCAATGAACATCCAGCAAGCAAAGATTCAGTAAAGATGATCAAGTTCCAAGTCAACAGACAATCGGACCATGTGAGTACTCTGCCACCAAAAGATAATAAAGACAATATGATCACTGATTAAAAAAAAAGATATCAGAAGATGGAGAAACAAATGGAAAGAAGAAGGCCATCCTTTAGGTACCAAAATTTCTTCCATGGTTACTGTTTCTACTTCTCTAATTTTTGTCATAAGATTGAAAATTGTCAAATTAAGTTTAGAGACATGCAACTGAGGAGATCAAGAAACAAACAATCTTTGCAACATATAACTAAACAAACAATGAGTAGACAAAGTTGCACCAATCACTTTGACCTATTGAACATTGAGCTCAAATTCTATAACTTTCATAACTTTGACCACAAAGCTACAAAATTCCATCTGAAGAATTACAAAGCAGATCCAAGGATAAAACCCTTAGCTATAAATGTCAGCACATGGAAAAAGAAAGATAGTGAAAAATGTGGTTTAGTACTTCAACTCAAAAACAAAAATATCCCTGGAATATAGACAATGGATGTTCCAAGCACACATTGATTGGAGACAAGGATAATTTTATGTATATAAGTAAAAGAAAAACAGGAAAGTGACCTTTGGAAATGATGAACCAGGTAAAATCAAGGGTAAAGGGATGGTGAGTTTAATTAATGGAAAAGGAAAATCCTAGGATGTTTTGCTTGTAGATGAGATGAAACATAATTTTCTCAGTGTAATTCAAATGTGTGACAGAGGATGTGAAGTGGTGTTCACTTCCAAATATTGTAAGATAAAGTTTGTAAAATCAGGACAAGTGGTGGCTAAAGGCATAAGGACAAATAATAATGTATATGTGCTGAAAGAATATAGAGAAGAGTGTCATCTAAGGAAACATTATGAATTCTGGTTATGGCATAGGGGACTTGGACTTATAAACTTTGACCACTTAATCAAGCTCAAAAATCTTGAGGCAGTAAAAGATCTTCCAAGAATAACAAAGCCACAAGATTCTGTGTGTAAACCCTGCCAAGTAGGAAAGCTAACCAGGACATAGTTTAAATCTAAGAGCTCTACTTCAACAGAGAAACCACTCCAAGTAGTTCATATGGATTTATGTGGACCATCAGGATAGGAAGGCACATGGAAGGAAAACTACTTCATGCTGATCATTGATGATTACTCCAGACTCACTTGGGTTTCTGTTCTCAAAGAAAAAGATGAAGCATTTGAGAAATTTAAAATATTTAAGGCATTAACTGGGAATCAAATAGGAAACGAATTAAAGGTTGTAAGATCAGACAGAGGAGGATAATTTATGTCAAGTGATTTCAAGGAATTTTGTGATAAACATGGGATCAAGAGAGAATACTCAATCCCAAGAAATCCACAGCAAAATGGAGTAGTTGAGAGGCAAAACATAATAGTTCAGCAAATGGTCAGGTCAATGATGAATGAGAAGAACATTGGTCAAACCTACTGGGTAGAAGCAATACACACAACAGTCCATATTCTTAACAAATCTTACCTCAGACCACACAATGACAAGACACCTTATGAACTGTGGTATGGAGGACCTACTTCAATCAAACACTTCAAAGTCTTTGGGAGTAAGTGCTACATAAAGAATAATAATGAAAACCTTGGCAAGTATGATGACAAGGATGATGAAGGCATATTCTTAGGGTATGCTACAAACAGTAAAGGATACAGATGCTATAATAAGAGGCTGCATAAATTGGTTGATTGCATTGACATAAAAGTTGATGAAGGAGTCTTGGTAAGAGAGGTGAGAAATAATGAATCAACAACAAATGCTATAGTTGAAGTTGAATATGAATAGGTCCAAGAATTAGAAAAAGAAGACCCTGAGTCAGATGAAGATACAAATACTCAGGCAGACTCAAATCAACAGACATAATCAAATCCTTCCTCCAAAATTACTCAAAAGAATCATCCTGCAAGTCAGATAATTGGTGAGAACGACAAAAGTGTACAAACCAGGAGAAGGATAATCAAAGAGATCGAGCAATCACATATAGCCTTCATATCCATGGTAGAACCCAAGAAATTTGATGAAGCCAATAAATATGTAAATTGGTTAAAATCAATGAATGAGGAACTGGATCAGATTGAGAAGAGAAATAGTTAAGAGCTTGTTCTTAGACCTACATATAAGAATGCAATTGGCTCCAAATGGGTGTTTAAGAACAAAATGAATGAACAAGGACAAATTGTTAGGAATAAATCCAGATTGGTCTATAAGGGGTATGCACAAGTTGAAGGACAAGATTTTGATGAAACCTTTGCACCAATGGCAAGATTGGAAGCCATCATAATGTTTCTTGCCTATGCCTGTCATAAGAACTTTAAAGTATATTACATGGATGTTAAGTCAACATTTCTTAATGGAGATATAGAAGAAGATGTCTATGTGGAGAAACCTGAATGATTTTCATTGAAAAATAATCCTGACTATGTCTGCAAGTTGAAAAAGGCATTATATGGACTGAAACAGGCACCACGAGCCTAGTATCATAGACTGGAAAAATTTCTACAAGACAAAGGGTTCAATAAAGATATTGTTGACAGTAATATATACATTAAGTCTGAAGGTGATGATTTATTAGTTGTATTGGTTTATGTAGATGACATTATTTTTGGATGCACTAATGACCCTTTAGTTCAGTGGTTTTCTAATTCAATGTAGACTGAGTTTGAGATGTCCATGATAGGAGAACTACCATATTTTCTTGGTTTACGAATTAATCATAGTTCTGGAGGGATATTTATCTCTCAAGAACAATATTTGAAAGAGATGTTAAAAAGGTTTCAGATGGAATATTCCTCTCCTGTTAGTACACCTATGGTGGTTGGTTGCAAGCTCATTCAAGATGATATTTCACCTAATGTTGATCAAAGAACATATCGATCAATGATAGGCAGTCTTATGTACATCACAGTATCCTGTATTGATATAATACAAGCTGTTGGAATGGTAGGTAATTATTAGTCTACTCCTAAACAAAGTCTTTTAGCAACTGTCAAGAGGATATTCAAATATTTGAAGGGTACAATGACTTATGGTCTTTGGTATCCTAGAAATCAAAATTTACAATTAACTGCATATTCAGAGGTTGATTGGGAAAATTGTTTGGATGAGAGAAAGAGCACCAGTGGAGGTGAATTCTTCTTAGGTGATTCGTTAGTAGCATGTCTTAGTAAGAAGCAGGATATATTTCATTATCAACTATAGAGGCAGAGTACATTGTTGTTTCCACTTGCTACACTCATATCTTATGGATGATACAAACTCGTGCAATTTTGAAGGTAACTTATACTGATCCCATTCCACTTCATTGTGATAACACCAGTTCCATTAGTGTCTCAAAGAATCCTGTTCTCCATTCAAAGACAAAGCATATACCAATAAAGTATCATTTTCTCAAAGAGTAGGTTAAAAACAGAGTTGTTCAACTAAATTATATTCCTTCCATAGAACAAATTGCATACATCTTTACTAAACCCCTATCCAAGACACCATTTGAATATCTTCATCAGAAGATAGGTGTCATCCCTTCTCTCACCTGAGAGATTCCATCCTATCAGGGGGAGTATGTGTTGGTTGAGTATCTTATCAGCTCAGGGGGAGCATTTTTTCTTTGACATTGATGTCAAAGGGGGAGAAAAGGTGTGGTCTGGATGCTACAGTTGGAGGTCTAAGCAGAATAGTGCAACCTTTCAAGGTGTCCATCAATGCCAAAGGGGGATATTGTTGGCATGTTTTACAAGAAGAATGTGCTTTTAATTGATGGAAAGAAGAAAATTGACGATGGAAAACAAGAAAAGCATAAGATTAGGAGGAGGAGCGAACAATATGCAGAGATCAAAGCAGTTCAGGAGGAGGATCATGACCGTCGAATTTGCAAGCCAGAATTATCATGGATGAATTGCGGAGAGCGAAAGTAGAATCAAACAACTTGCTATTTCTAATCCTTCAATTGGTCGAGATTGTCAGATCTCATAAACCCAAATATCGATGATTGTGGTTGATCTAACAAATGATCAGATTAAGTCAGATTAAGTCATGACCATCGGATGCGCAACCGCCATATCAACAACAGGGATAGATTGCGGAGATAGAAAGGAGAATTAAATGTCATGCTATTTCCAATCCCGCAATTAGTTAGGACCATCAGATCATATAGCTTCAAATATCGACGATTGAGGTTGACTCAACAACAAATGCACAACTTCAAATTGTGGAGCTTGGGTGACGGATTAAATCACTCAGAAGTTGTTGTTACACAATCATCCTTGATCGTGGATCTGCTTCGAAAGTCTTCACGACCGTTGGATCACTTTAAGTGGAAGGATAGGATGAGCAGGGCCAAACGATTGAGAATTCTATTATCCGAATACCCTTGATCCATTAGATCAAATTAAGTGGGAGGATAGGATAAGCCCGGTAAAATATCTGAGATCTTAACTATGCGAATTTTCGTCAATCGTCAGATATTTCTAAAGTGGAAGGATAGTATAATCAATGTTGGAGGGTCGTTGGATCTAAACCAAGGAAAATCTGCATCGCATACAAATCGAGTCGTCGATCTAATATCATGATCAACAAACAACATTAGTTTCAAGTCTAAATATGTGAGGAGGTTAAGCTCCAGAGAAATCACTTCGAGAGTTTTAGTTTGAGATTTGAAATATACGAAGTTCGAAGAGCCGGAGAGACAAAATACATTCTCGATCGTCGGATTTTCCTATGTAAATATCAGTCATCAGATCATCCGAAGAAGACCTCAAGCATTGGATCATATGAAGTGCATATGGGCTGTCTAATCCAGAGCATGAGTTTGATATTTGAAATCTTCTAAGTCCAGAGAGATGGAGAGACAAAATACATTCTTGACCATTAGATCGTCCGAAGTAAATCTCAGTTGTTAGATCGTTCGAAGAAGACCTCAAGCATTGGATCGTCTGAAGTGAATCTGGGTTGTATGATCTAGAGCATAAGTTTGAGATTTGAGACTTCAAAAGTTTGAAGGCCTGAAGGAGATCTCGATCGTTGATTAAGAAAGGGGACGCAAACCTGTTGATCTGGTTGAAAGGTAAAAATTCTAGAGTGGAGGTAGAGATTTTGATTAAGAAGGACAAGTGTCCACGGATCATCGACTTCGAAAGATTGGCATACGAAAGAAAGCAGGGTTTGAGATTTGAAACTCCTGAAGCCTGGATCACGAAATAAATCACATTCGTTGATTTAGGGAGGTTGGATCTGATCCACATATCATGAAAGATCAAATTTGAACTGTCCATTTAGGATCATAGTCAAGATCATGAGATCGACGGTATTGTCACATTGCAGGTTCAGAACATGCTCGGATCTTAATTTTTCATGAGCAGTCCACAATCAAAACCATGGTATCGTCAAAGGCATACGTGGAGGGTTGTAGTGAATTACGGGGCAAAAAACGGGTTTTCCTCAAACTGTTTATGGATGCGCCCACAATTGCGTGGTCATGTGAAGTTCATAGCCCGAGTTCATATCGAAAAAAATGGAATCTAGTGCTTTCTAGAACAAGATCGTGAAGAACCTTTTGAATAGGAGTATGGTCACCACCGGTGGTCACGTGAATGAAGGGGCTTAGAAGCCATAGAAGCCAGAAAAATGACTGAATGTAATTGCCAGAGAAGACAAATAATTGTGACTGACAGAGAAGCCAAGGAACCTCAAGATAACTGCAAGAGAAGCCAATGAATATTTGGACAACGAGCACTGATGATGAATAGTTAAAACATAACCACTAGAGAAGATGAAGAGTTGGAATGATGATCACGTAGAGCACTTGGTGTGAGAAACTGATGTAGAACATGTTGATTAAGGTTGGTTGTCATTGATGTCAACCCTTGAAGAAAGACCCGTAGCACAAAGGTTTGGGTAATGGACCCAATATTGTTTGATGTAAATATGACTCAGTATTTTTTTGTCATTGTTGATA
>SNQJ01S0092723.1:9142-25294 GCA_010110895.2 Picea sitchensis | reverse complement strand
AGATATAGGCTTGCTAGGGCACCCTGTCAATCCCCCCAAACATGGTCAAGTGGTCAAATGTAAGATCCAAGCAGTCATTAGAAATAAAAGGAATTAGATGCATATATTTAAAGGTTTTAACGATCAAATGTGACACATACCATGATACCTGAACTAATTACCTCATGAAGCAAGAACCTCCTTTGATACAGGACCAAACCAATGGTGATGGATGCTTCTATTGCTGACAAGATAAGACGATGGAAAAAGAAAAGGTGGGCCCTCCAGGGCCATGCTCGGGTCAATCCTGCTCTCGGTACTCCATGTCTAGGACCTGTGGGCCTCGAGATATGATCTCCTAGTTATCCCCGAAAAGTGGGGATAACAAGCCTGAAGCTCCCAGAGTTGTAGATGCAGGTGATGATGTTGTACTAGAAGATCATGATATGGAAGTGCTATCATGCAATCTGTACTTGCCCAAAGCCAAAGGCAAATAAGACAAGATTGGCATAACAAGGGGTTGACCTATCACTGACACGTTAATAGGAAACCCCTTTCTATTTAGGAGTATGTTAAGATTACCCCAAGGGAGACGTCCCTAGTGACCTAAAGGGTTGATGAAGCTAAAGCAAGGATGCAAAGATGCCCCCCTCTCACTGGTCACTCAAGTCAAAAGGTCTTTATGTCTTAAGAGATGAAGCAAATGTAATGGATGAAGTGTACCTGCTCAAAACAATACAAGAAGCAAAAATATTGCAGTTTCAAGTATAAAATGATATTAGTTCTTCAATAAGACAATAAACCTTTGAAATGTATGCTAGCTAATATAAAATTGCAGCAAAATGAAAGTTTAAAACAACAAGAAGTATTTTATAATAGATGGAAGAAATATGCCTCAAAATTCCTTGAAAAGACAATGAAAATATGGCATTTACTACGCAAAATGATAATCACATGTCACAAGCAAATTTAGAAGTGTTTAGCGAGCATTAAATGTAGATTGTGCAGAAAATTTGTTGCATTAAGATGGTTGTAGCAATGATTTATAACAGCAGCAAGTAAATTAGTTGTCTAGGCTAGGTTAGTGTTAGTTTAGGTTAGTGAAAGCTAGAAAGTTTAAGGTTTGAGTGTTGGTTTGATCTCTCAACAAAAGAAGTGTAAGGACTAGTGCCTTTGAGGGGTTATGGAGTCAAACGTTTAGTGGCATTCATTTGGAGTAAGAAACAAAATGATTATGTTTATCCAAGGATGAATCTTAGAAGAGTTGTACCTTAAGTATTCTATGATTCAATCTTTGGGGAGGTGAGCTACTAGAGAGTAGGCACTTCTAGGCCCTAGCGATTTCCTCCTTCTTAGATAATTGAAAGAGATATTTAGATGCAACAACAATTGATCAAGGCTTCTAAAGTGCTAGCACTCAGGGCTTTAGAAGCTTGTCAAAGTTAACCACCTTAGCAAAGTCTAACAAATGTAGAGCAAAGAAGTAGTATCTTAATTTCTTTACTTCTAAGGTTTGTCAAACAAGCAATTTCATAATCTTTAACATGAATATGCAAATATACCATAACCATTAAAATGAAATGACAATTGCAGATTTACTTACTTCACCAAGAATAATCAAGCCATGAAACCCTAGATTGCCAAACAACATTACCAAAAAAGATCCAATTTGCAAGTAGAAGACTCCAAGAGAGGTGCGCATCACAATTTTAGCCAATAAACCTTAAGTAGGGTGCAAATTCCAGTCCACTTCTCTCCAAGTGAGAGTTGTTATGTTAAAATGAATGTACTTTATCCTTATTTATACAAAACTTTGGCCCTTAATTAATTTTAGGTCAAAATTAATGACGACCTGGCCAACTTACAATAAACTCCAATTTTGACACAATAAAAATTAATTAGCACCTAAAAACATCTCCAAGGGTGACGTTGGGCCTAGAATGTAGAGTGCTTGGCCTCCAGAGGCCCCAAATGATGCCCACACGTGCCACCAGGCTCATAACTGCCTCCAAAATGAAAACCCTAGCTCTGGATGATGTCCAGGTTCATGATGGTGGCGTCCAGGGCCTTCAAGGGCCAATGTCCATATGGAAGAGCAAGATCCCCCTGGGTCTAGGTCTGTCAGGGTGCCTCCAAAGGAAACATCCTTCTTTTTCCTGGTGCAAATCTTAAGTTTCTTCTTACCCCTGGTTGGGGTTGCAACATCCATCTGTGGGATTTAAGCCCTCATGAAGGTCTAAGCTAATCATTCCCTTACATGTACCTATCCATTGGGCAAGGTCCTGCAACAACAATAAGTACGCCCTTCAGGGGTTCATAAGTCACAGGGATCATAACATGCAAATCACATCCAATAATTAAATTACCCAAACATGTGCATCAACCCCCCCTAAAATTAGACAAATGCTCAAAGACGTTATGCAATTTGACAAGTTAGGTTTGGAGTAGGTCTCAGAGTGTCCTATTGGGCTAACCTCCCTCAAGTTTGGGGTGTTTCCCAGGTGGGGGCTAATCCAAGTCATGTAAGTGTATGAGGTGGCATGGGGTGCATGTAATAACAGGGAAATGTAAGTCTTACCTATGGGTGCCTTTGTAGAGGGCGAGTTGCAGCTTGTCATAAATGCAATTGTTTTCTATCCCATTTGTTGACCGCCTCTTCAACTAGGGGGTCAACTCCATGTGTCATGAATATATGCATCAACACATGCAAACATGTTGAAGACTAATTGGTTCTACAGGGCATTTGTTTCTCCAACACACAGTTTTGTAAGCGGGATTTCCGCACCGTTGCGTGAGTTTATAATGTAATAGGTCTACATGGATCATGTTAGGTCAGTTTCCTTAGGGTTTCTTCACTAGGAGAGTTCCTTTCACTGAGTGTTTTTTATCCTCAGGAGGTTAATGTGGCCTAACCAACCGGGTTAATCTCCCTTGAGTTTTTCACTCCCACCTAATAAATCCTCCAAAGTGGTGAAAGGCATTCTAATGAAGTCATTCCTAGGTAGCTAGTGTTTAGGAATGTTGTAAATGACCATGTAAGGTAGCACGCAAAATTTTGCGGAATTCCGTCAAGTATAGCCAGGTTTTTTTCAAGGTTCAAAATTAATTAATTAATTAACTTTGGGTAATTAATGTAAAGATTATGTCCCTGGATTTTTGATAGGGGTATTTGTACTCAAAAGAAAGCTAATGAGACCCCCTAAACACGTGGACCAAGTTTCAACTCAGTCGGACAAATTTTGCTAGGTTTTAATTGCCAAACCCAGGACATGGGCAAATGTCAATGTTGTAATAATGGACCAAAAGACAGTAAAGTAAGTGTGGTAATTAAAGAGAGGGACCCCACATACCCATCCTAACTCATTCCTAAACTTTAATTACCCTTTACCCACCTTTTTAATTAACTTCCCACTTAAAGCTACGTCCCCCCTTAAAAGCTTATGTAACCCATATGGAGTACATCCCCCTTTCCATTAAAGTTTGGAAACTCACCCTTCATTTGAGTCGTGGCCCCCTCTCCCACTTATACGCCTTTCCTCACCCATCCACATCCCACTAAGACCCACGCATCCCTCCACTCCTCACGCTTTGACTCATGTACCCACACTCCAAAGCTCACGCATTCACTTAAACTCACGCTCTATTTTGGTAAGTTACGCTTTAGTTCTTGCATAAATTAGAAGCTCCATTAATTTTAAGCGTTGCTCCCTTCCTCCACCTCTCACGTGCCTCCTGGGCATGTGTTCCTCACGTGCCTCCACACTCCCTATCCTAACTCACGCATGCCTTTTTAAAACTCACGCTTTATCTTGGAGAAAGTGGGTAAGGCTCACATGAAGATGGAAACATCTTCCATCACAACAAGGAAACTCACCTCTAAAGCATGTGTGGGCCTTCCTTAAACCCATGCGTGGACCTCCTTTCCTATTTCGCTCCCTCCTTTCCTTTCTTTCTCCTCATCCCCTCACCTTCTTGCCATTTCCCCTCACCCTAAAAGTGCAAGCTCTCATTGACTCGTTTTACCTTTGAGTTGTCTTCACCTTTGGATCTTTGACACTTGTCAAAGATCCAAGAGGGGTCTCTTGGTCTCCCATGGCTATAAAAGAAACCCCTCACTCCCTCATTTCTCATCATTCTTCACAGTAATGTTATGCTACTATTTTCTCACCATCCCATTCTCTCTCTCTCTCTCATTTCTTTCACATTGCTTCACTGGTTTTGGCTCTTGAAGAGCTTGTAGCAACATTGTTGCTACAACCTCTTCCCATTTAATAATACATAAAGGTTTTGGAGGAACTATGGCGTTCAAGATTAGTCTAGATGTGCCATTTATTGTGAGGTGATATCAATCTAAATCTTTGTGTTTTGGTCAATTGTTGCTTAAGTAAATTAGTTTACTAGGCTAGGTGAGACAATAGTGTAGTTGTGCATCTATATATTGTGTGCATGCTTATATGATATAAACTATGTTGTGTTGTCTATGCATGTAGGATATTATTTGTTGTTCCATCTCACTTTTGGTTTAAGTTTTGCAGATCACCTCTATGAAGTTGTTGGGATAGCTTTAAGGATGAATCTACCCTCATCTTCGCTTACACTTCACAAGTGATTTTCTGTTCTTATTCCTCATTCTTTCATATTCATATTTTAGTGGCTAACATGCTTAGATTGGTCACTTAATCATTACAATTTTCTGGTTTTTGTATGCACGCAATTTATGCCTAAAAACAAAAATTTCATAACTTTGTTGAGTGTGTTGCAACTCAAATCAGCGAGCAATAGCTTGCTGATTTTTGCAGATTCTCGCCAGGACAAGAGGGCATGCTACCCATTTTCATACAGACCCTCAAAACAACTCCTTGAAGTGGTAACAATTTCTCTTATTTCTCTTCTCTCTAAAATACTGTAAACACAAGCCCAAAGGAGTTGTACCCAAGCGGCTTGCTTTCCTTTCTTTCAATCTTTACTTTGCAAGTTTAGATTAGTTTTTTTTTTTGTCTTTCCTTGCTTAGTCTAGCTAGATTAGTAGTGATTTCTACATGCATGCTTAAAGCTAAAATAATTTAGAGTAGATCTCACACTTACCATGTGCTAGTTTAGAGCCTGTGGTGGCTTAGATTAGATCTTTATTTTTGGTTGCATGCAAGTTTCAGTTTCTCTAATCTTTATCTCACACATGTGCATGGTAACACCAGTTTCATAAAGGCATAAAGTAATCATCTTTTACAATTCCTCAAGTTGCTTTTAGTTCTTATACTTCATATATGTGATCTCATAATCTAAGAACTTAATCATTAATTCTAGTTTTGGGTCCCTAAGGCCCTTTCCAGAAATTAAAATTTTAACTTGCAATCCATTTGTTTAAAGGCCTCAACCTTCATCATTTTCAGCTCTCAATTTCACAAGAATTTTAGTTCTTACATCTACATGCAATCATTCAAACAACTTAACAATTAAAATCTGCAGTTTCATTGTTTAAGAGTTCACACTCATTTTTAGTACATTGGAAACTTTATTTGAGAAAGCTACAAGTACTCAAACACACATTGTGATACTTAGCTCATAGGTCTAAAATCAATTAATTAGACTTAATAGGACACCATAACTCACCATCTTCGCCATTTAAAACGGGGTCGAAGGAAGGCAACAGAAGGTGCTAGGCCGAGGACGGTCTCACAGCGCGCAACGTCCTTTTCGAGAGTACTTTGATCTTAGGGCTGACCTGTGAAGCTAGGGTAGGCCTCGTTGCCTCACTTCTTGAGCATCCAACGGTCATTTGGTAACTGGGGGAGGAGATTTTTTGGGTTGACACTTAGATAGGGCTAAATTTTACATCACACTTAACCACATAGTTTAATCCTAGGTCTACAACACCTGCAATTTACATTTTACACTTGCAAGCACTGATATCATTGTCTCTCAATTTACATACAAGTTATCTTTTGTGTTGTAGAATAATTGCTTAAGTGGTGACATGTTTCATTTGGAATATTTGGCTTTCCACGTTTTTCATCTATCCTTAATTCGTGTACTTGTGGTGTGATCCTTCAAGAAGTGCGCATCCATCTAGAGGCATTCTCTTGACTGGGTCTTGAGTGCTTTGCGTCTTATTGCCATTGATAAGAAGTCCAACATAACTCTATCTATTGTGAGCATGCTTGGCTTCATGTGTTGATGATTGTTTTATCTTGAGTATCTTTACTTCCTGCACATGTGAGAAAACATGTTAGTATATTGTATATCTTGTATTTAGCTTAGTCTTAATCTGTACATCTTAAGCATTCTTTTTTATATCTTGTATCTAGTCTAAGGTAGCTTTGTATCTAGTTGTATCTATCTTGTTGTAATATTTGTAACTTGTAATTATCTTGTAACGAACACCCTTTAACTTTGTTGACCCCTTGCCCAATCTCAGGCACTAGTCTTAGTTTCCCTAGGAAAAGGTCCGACTTTCATACTTAGATAATTGCATCTTGCATTTGCTGCTTAACATCATAGGATAGATTCCCCCTGACCTTTTAACCAATTAAAACCAACTCCTAGAACATTAAACTCTTAATCTCATCTAGTAATTAGGGTCTACCCCCCTTGGTTTCCCTAGGAGTTAGCCTAGACGGAAGAGGTTCAAGTCAAAGTGACAACGTGGACTTTGAACCTAGGCATTGTGCCTTCGAGGACACACTAAGTGAGCAAGACTTAGCTCACGTTTTCAAGTGTGTATAAGGACGAAAAAACCATTCATTGCCTTTTATTCTTAGCTTTTAGTTTTTTTGATCTTTTGCTTTTGTGCTTCAAGGGAAAAGTTGAGGGCCACTATCATGGCTTGATGACCAGAGGTGACAGCGTTATCCTCAAACATTTCACGGAAATGAGATGCTTGGCTCGTGATGAGACCCCCTTTCTCTTGGCCATGCCACCAAGAGCCACTACCCTGGTTTGGTGACCAGATAGGTGGTAGTGTCATACTGCTGCATGACCATGGTCATAATAGGTCGGCTCGTGATGAGATCTCTTATCCATCAAATAGTACCTTGAGTGTTTATGTATCTTATGGGTTCCCTTTTCTTACTGAGAAGTTTTTCATTACTTTCTCGGGAATCCCTGGGCGAAGCATCTCAAAGGTTTCAACATTGGCTTTTAACTCTTTTCAGCTACTTTTACCCTCTGAGTCTTTAGCCCCTTCTTCCCACAAGGCAAGTTACAACCCTTCCTAGTGTAGCCAATCCCAATGCCCAAACAAGGATAGGGGAGATGGAAAGAATAAATATGGAAAATGGTAAGTATGGAGGGAATGAATGATGACTTTTCATAGACCCACCTAGTGGCAACTCATTCTAAAGGGAAACCAACTTATTAGGGCACCATGTTACCCTTCCAGGTATAAGCGAGGCAAAGAGCATAATTTCCAAGAAAACATCATGAAATGAAGAAGGATTTGATAAAACACATTCAAGTGCTTCAAAAATCAGAGTGATACATACCATGATACCCGAACTCATTACCTCATGGAGCAAGACTCACTGCTACTTTAGGACGAGACTGGTGGGGATGGATATTGTTATTGCACAATTTGTACTTGCCCAAAAGCTCGAGGCAAGTGGATACAGAATTGACGTAATTGAGAATAACCTATCATTATCACCTTAATAGGAGATCCCTTTCTATTTAGGAGTATGTCAAGACTACCCAAGGGAGACGTCCCCAGTGATCTGGGGGTTTGAGAAGGCTAAGGAAATTAACACAAGGAAATATTTCCCCTGTCACAGATCACTCAAATCAAATGGTTCTTTATGTCTTATAGAGATGAAGAAAATAAATAGTATTGTGTACCTTCCCAGAATAAGACAACAAGACAAAAAGGGGCACTTTCCAAGTACCAAAATGATGTTAGTGGTTCATGAGACAATGAACTTTCAAGAAATGTACTAGCTGATGTAAAATTGCAGAAGTATAACAATTTATAACAATAATAAGAAATTTGTAACAACCACAAGATTTATGCTCTAAAATGCTTGAATAAAGACTTGTAACAATAGTTTTAACTAAGCAATTTGATAATAAATAGTCACAAGCAGTTTTAGCAACATCTAGCTAGCATAATATGTCACTTTTAGGGTTAATTTGTTGTTGTTAGATGANCCATGATACCCGAACTCATTACCTCATGGAGCAAGACTCACTGCTACTTTAGGACGAGACTGGTGGGGATGGATATTGTTATTGCACAATTTGTACTTGCCCAAAAGCTCGAGGCAAGTGGATACAGAATTGACGTAATTGAGAATAACCTATCATTATCACCTTAATAGGAGATCCCTTTCTATTTAGGAGTATGTCAAGACTACCCAAGGGAGACGTCCCCAGTGATCTGGGGGTTTGAGAAGGCTAAGGAAATTAACACAAGGAAATATTTCCCCTGTCACAGATCACTCAAATCAAATGGTTCTTTATGTCTTATAGAGATGAAGAAAATAAATAGTATTGTGTACCTTCCCAGAATAAGACAACAAGACAAAAAGGGGCACTTTCCAAGTACCAAAATGATGTTAGTGGTTCATGAGACAATGAACTTTCAAGAAATGTACTAGCTGATGTAAAATTGCAGAAGTATAACAATTTATAACAATAATAAGAAATTTGTAACAACCACAAGATTTATGCTCTAAAATGCTTGAATAAAGACTTGTAACAATAGTTTTAACTAAGCAATTTGATAATAAATAGTCACAAGCAGTTTTAGCAACATCTAGCTAGCATAATATGTCACTTTTAGGGTTAATTTGTTGTTGTTAGATGACTGTAGCAATATTTTGCAACAACAAGAAGTAGGTTAATGATTTAGGCTAATCTAAGGTTAGTAAAAGTTAGTAGGTGTTCAATAGAAAAGGTTCTGAAAATTGTTTGATCAATCAACACTTCTAAATGGTAGACTAGTGTCTTTCTAGGGTAATGGAGTCAATGATGGAAAAAACAAGTCTTAGAGAAAAATAACAATGATAATGTTTATTCAAAGGGGATGGAGAGGATGAGAAAGGTGTTGGTATCCCAAGGCCTAAAAAATCCAACTCTTAGAGATGATTGCTAGGAAGTAACAAAAGTTAGGCCCTAGCGATTTCTCTTTTCCTTGGACAAATTTAAATAAAATATGCAATGGGAAAGGAAGTAGGGTTACTAGAGTGCTACAATGGTAGGGCTCTAGTATCTACTTCTAGATAGGTGCCTTTCAAGAAATTTTAGCAAATGGAAGACTATAGAGAAAAGAATAGTAACATATGTCTTTCTCCTAGGGTTTCAAACAAGCAATTTCATAATCTTAGACATTAAACAAGTAAATTAACCATAAGCATTTATTCACAATAAAGAAATGCATATTTTCCACTTACTTCACCAAGAATAATCAAGCATAAGCCCTAGTTGAAGATCCTCCACATGGAAATTTGCCAAAATACACCAAGAATTGCCTCCTCCAAGAAGTGCGCACCACTAAATTTCAGCCAATAACCCTTAAAGAGGGTTGAATTTCAGACCACCACTTGTGTGATGAGTAAATGATGATAAAATGAGAGTTTTATCTCTCTATTTATACAATGATTATGACCTTTAATTAATTTTAGGTCATCTAAATGCCGACATGGCCATATTACATGAAAAATCTAGTTTTTACATAAATTAAAAGCATTAAACCCTAAAATCATCTTTAGAGGTGACATTAGGCCCTTCTAGGGTGACGTTGAGCCTCCTGGGTGAAACGTTGGGCCTCATCTGCAAAACATTGAGCCTTCCAAGCCCCAAGATGATGCCACATGTGCCAGTTAGCACACAACTGCCTCCAAAATGCCAATTCTGATGCTAGGTGACGTCTAGGGTCACAATGGTGATGTCATGGGCCTCCCAAGTCCAACATCCAGGTGGAAGAGCAAGACCCCCTGGAAGGTTCTCTTAAAACCAGAGGCAGAAGTTGAGAAACCGGTGCAGAGGAACAATCTCTTCAGAACAACTTGCAAGACTAAAGACAAGGTATGCAAGGTGATAATTGACAGTGGGAGCATTGACAACCTAGTATCCACAGAGATGGTGGAGAAATTGGAGCTGGAGACAACTGCACATCCGAGGCCATACAAAGTCTCATGGTTGCAGAAAGGACACCAGGTAATGGTTACTAAACAATGCTTGGGTAATTTTAAGATAGGAGGATATAGAGATGAAATTCTATGTGATGTAATTCCCATGGATGTATGCCATATTTTGTTGGGGAGACCATGGCAGTTTGACGAGAGTGTCATTCACGATGGGAGGAAAAATACACACACATTGGAGAAGAATGGTAGAACGCACATGTTGTTGCCAATAGAGGAGAAGAAAGTGAACGACGAAGCCAACACAAGCATACTTCTCATGAGTGGGAAGAAAATCCTAAAAGAAGTCAAGGAGGAACAGGAGATGCAGTTCGTTGTGGTGAGGAAACCCAAAGTTTTCCTTACAAGCACATCGATGGATGAGTTTCCTGAAGAAGTTCAGGAATTGCTGGAAAATTTCACTGACATAGTGGTGGATGAGTTGCCTAACTCATTGCCACCCATCAGGAGTATCAGTCACCATATTGGCTTGATAGCAGGACCAAATCTTCCAAACAAAGCAACACATAGATTGATGCCTCGAGAGAATGAGGAAGTGAAGAACCAAGTCTAGGAATTGTTAGACAAGGGTTTGGTCAGAGATATCATGAGTCCATGAGCAGTACCAACAGTGTTAAGTCCAAACAAGGATGGAGGATGGAGAACGTGTACCAACTCAAGAGTCATTAACAAGATCACCATCAAGTATAGATTTCCTTTGCCAAGAATGGATGATTTAATGGACTGTTTAAGTGGAGAAAATTTATTTTCTAAGATAGATTTGAAAAGTGGGTATCACCATATTAGGACGAGAGAAGGTGATGAGTGGAAAACAACCTTTAAGACAAATGAAGGTTTGTATGAGTTGCTTGTTATGCCATTTGGCTTAACAAATGCCTTGAGTACTTTTATGAGGTTGATGAATGAAATAATGAAAGATTTCATTGGCAAGTTTGAGTTTGTGTATCTGGATGATATACTGGTCTTTAGCAGGACTAAAGAGGAGCATTTGAGACATATGACATTAGTGATGAGGAGGCTACAACAGGAGAAGTTGTTGATAAATCTGAAGAAGTCCTCTTTTATGAAGACAAAACTCATTTACTTAGGTTTTGTGATCTCTTCAAATGAACTAAAGATGGATCCAGAGAAGGTGAAAGAAATCAAAGAATGGTCATCACCAAGGAGCATGTTTGAGGTAAGGATCTTCCATGGGTTAGCAAGTTTCTATAGGAAGTTTATTAGAGACTTCAATGGAATTTGTGAGCCAATGATGGATACAGTGAAGAAGCGACACAAGTCTTTTAAATGGACAGAGGAGGTGGAAAGGAGTTTCAATATATTGAAGGAGAAAATCACAGAGCGACCAATTCTGGTCTTGCCGAATTTTGAAAAGACATTTAAGGTGAGATGTGACGCAAGTGGAGTCGCAATAGGAGTAGTTTTAAATCAGAATAATAGACCTGTTGCCTATTTCAGAGAGAATTTGAATGAGAACAAGAGAAAATACTCCATGTATGACAAGGAGTTTTATGCCATAATTCAAGCCTTGAAGAAATGGAGAAATTACCTTGTCCCATAGGAATTTGTCTTGTATAGCGATAACCAAGCTTTACAATTCATAACCAGGAAGGAGAAATTGAATCAGAGGCATGCAAAATGGGTCGATTTTATGCAAAAATTTCCTTTTGTCATAAAACATATTGTTGGGAACACTAACAAAGTTGTTGATGCGTTAAGTAGGAGATTTCTGATTCTGCAGGAATTGCAGGTGAAGACCTCGGGGTTTGAACAACTTAAGGAAATGTATTGTGATGATTAAGACTTCAAAGATGCATATGAAGCATGTGTGAATCCTATGCTGAGAGACAGAAGAAAGTGGACAAAATATATGATCCAAGAGGGATTGTTGTTCAGAGGGAATCAATTGTGCATACCAAAATTCTCAATGAGGGATAACCTCTTGAAAGAAAAGCATAGTGGAGGACTAGCTGGAATGGCTGGACATTTCGGCCATGATAAAACGTTTGCACAGTTGAGCAGTTCGTACTATTGGTCGGGCATGAGAACATAGGTGATAAAGTTTGTAAACAGCTGTAGAATCTGTCAACATGCAAAAGGAGAAAGACAAAACACTAGATTGTATCAACCATTGCCAATACCAGAGAGGCCTTGGAATGCAATAAGCATGGATTTTGTGTTGGGACTGCCAAGAACACAAAGAGGATTTGGTTCCATATTTGTGGTGGTATATATATTTTCAAAGATGGCACATTTTATCCCATGCCAGAAGACCAATGATGCAACGCATGTTGCAAATCTCTTTTTTAAGGAAGTTGTAGGACTTCACAACCTACCCAGACGCATTGTCTCGGACAGGGACACACAATTTGTTGGTCACTTTTGGAGAAAACTGTGGAAGAAGTTGGGGACAGATTTGTCCTTTAGCTTAGCTTATCACCCTCAGATAGATGGATAGATTGAGGTGGTAAATAGAAGTTTGGGAAACTTGTTGAGGAGTTTGGTCACTGAACACCATAATCAGTGGGATAAGATTATGCCGCAAGCAGAATTTGCATACAACAATTCACCAAACAAGAGCATTGGAAATAGCCCATTCCAAATATTGTATGGAATGCAACCCAGAGGAGTATCTGAGTTGAGATACTTATAACAAAGTGAGATCAGGAGCGCTGGAGCAAAAGATTTTGCTGCAGAAATGAAGAGACTCCATAACCAGATAAGAGGACAGTTGCAGAATTCCAACCAGGAGTACAAGCGCAAAGCAGATCAACATCGCAGAGAACTTCAATTTGAAGTGGGAGATTAGGTTCTGGCACATCTCAGAAACAAAGGTTCCATAGGGGAAAATATAACAAGTTAAAGATGAAGAAGATAGGACCCTGTAAGATCTTGAGGAAGTTTGATGCAAATGCCTATGAGATTGAGTTGCCAGATGGTGTGGGCATACCACCCATATTCAATGTTTCAGACCTGTATCCTTACAAGAATAATAACACAGAGTGATTCGAAGATCAAGAGAAGATTCAATGGGAGAAACAAATGTCGATGGCAGAAAATCCGCGGATGTAGAAAATTGTTGATCAAAGGATTGGTAAGAAGACCAGAAGGAAGACCTATTTTGAATACCTAGTCAAGTGGAAAGGAAACCCAATAGAAGATGTCAGTTGGGAAAATGAAGTTGTTATCCAGAAGAATGGAAGGACAGTGCAGGAGCTCATGGACAGGAGTCCATGAATTTTTGTCAAGGGGAGTATGATGCGGGAGCATCATTGGCAAGAACGTGCGAGCAAGACCTGTCAGTGTCTGGGAATATATACAAGAACTCAACACCGATAGTTGCAACAAATATTTGATATCCACCTTAACTCAGCGCCATAACTTATCTTTTGAGGCATGCTTGAACCCAAAGTCGGAATTACTCTTTGAGGCACGATTGGATAATCACGAGCGGAGCGGGAGTTTCCATTATGGCCCTGTAATGCGACTGATCCAAAGATAGTTGTAGGATAGTCTTAGAGTAGACATGTAGTCAGGGGGAACCCTAAGAACCCTCTGAGTTAAATAGATATTTTAAAATCCCAAATGTTGTTGGGTTGCAGATGGTTGTAAGATGATTTTATGTAGCTGTAATTTAAAGAGCCGCAAGTTAGTAGGATATTGTCGGAGGTTTTTCAGTTTTTGTTTTTGAATCACAATTGTAACCATTTTCTCTTATGAATAGAACATAGGAAAATTTACCCAATGTATGGTGTGAACATTGTTTGCAATTCTCTGTGTTTGTGTTTTTTATGAGTGAATGGAACTGTGAATTCTAGGATAAGTTTCAATTGTTTCTCTTCTGTGGAAGTAGTGCAAAGTGTGCACACAGGATGCAAGGAGTGCATTAGCAAGATCTGTTTCGATTCCAAATCTCAGAAGAGATAACACATAGGATTTTCCCTTTGCAAGGAGTGCAAAGAGACTGGAACAAAGTGTGCACAATCACCCGCAAGAACCTAAAATCTTGCGTAAAGACCTAGTGTAAGGAGTGCACAGATCCGAGATTTGACTAAAGATTGAAGAGGCTTGCAAGTGTTGAAGAACCAAAAAAGGAAAACACCAAGAGGGTGGGAGGAATTTCTCTTAGAGAAATCCTTAGGATTCTGAATGATCGAAATCCCAGAGACGCAAGGAGTGCACAGGAGTCGAAGTCTTCACAGACCAAGCTCAGGAGGAATAACACTTTCTATAAGTGTTAAGGAGATTCAAGCAGTGGACTTGTCGAAGGAGAAAGGATTCGAAACCTTTGGACACCCAAAAAAACCTCTAAGTCTGAGGAAGGTGTAAATGCAAGGAGGAGAAATCTCAGTTGTTCGATCTGAATGCTAGAGAATCAGAACCGTCCATCAGGAGAGATGTGTGGCAAACGATCAACATCTCTCTGACCAGTGCTTGGGAAAAATCAAAGGTCGAGTCGTAAGGATTCGCAAGATGCAAACCCACGAATTAATCTAAGCCGTTGGATCCAGGGAGGATCTGGGTCGTTGGTTGTCTAGGAGGAAATATTGGATTTCGGGGATGGGGAGATTGGAGGTGACGAGTCTTTTGACTTCGCGAACCGCAAAGTCCCGAAACCATCGTGACTGTTGGATCAAGGAAATATCTGGACCGTCATATCTGAACATCGAGAGTTTGGACATTGGGGGATGGAAGAGCCTCACGTCGAGAATCCCTGATACGTGAAACCCCGATGCGCTCAGAGGTTTAGCCCCAGGTTATAGTGAGGGGTCACGTGGGAGGAGAAAAGGGAAATAGCTAGCGAGTGCTAGGTCCTCGTCGGAATTTTGGCTATCGAGTAGATAGAGGTAGCATCACTCCCAGAGTTGTGAGACACGAAATCACGACGCGCTTTCCATTCAAGCACGTGATCACTACTCGTGGTCACAAGGGAGTCAGGGCTTAACCAAGAAGAGCAAGCGCCCGTTTGGTGTTGAGATTGAACAACGCTCAAGAGGAGGTACGTGGGTCTCATACGACCCGTGCCTTTGGAGAAAGGACTTGTGATAGTGGATTTTGGGGGTCTAGCACAGGCTCGAAGAGTCGATCTGACTCAGTTCTTGATCGATCCTAGACTGGAAGGTCGTGCAACCCTTAGGAGAGAAGGGGGGTTTGCATCAACACTCATCATAATGATCATTGATTTGTATCTTGATGCTTGGCATTGCATATTAGAAGAAAACCTTTTGATGCTTGGCATTGCATATTAGAAGAAACCCCCTTGAAGTGGTGTTGAGAATGCCCTCACTCAAATTGGGCTTGTCAATCTAAAACAATCACCCTTGCATTCTTGTGTTCCATATTCACATACGTGTATGGGCTGTCATATTATGGTTGTGAATATTTCTAGTTCTATTGATATTTTATGTTGCAATTGAGTATTCCTAGTTGAGAACTAAGTGGTGCTTGTAGGTTCACAATGAATTTGGTGTATGCAGTCACTAATACTTGTAATAAACATAATAATAATAATATACCACTGAGGGTCATAACCCTTCACCATAACCTCTCATCTCATGACCCATCAATGTGTATATATATTGTCATGTAGGTCATTGTAAATCATCTCTCATATTACATATTCAATACATTACTTTAATATGTATGGATTATTGTATGTTTTCCTATTTATTTTAGATACTTATTTTATGAACTAAGTTGCTCATTTCATATTTGGTAAATCAACCAAGTAAATGAACCGGTTGGATTTGGATTTTGGCCACTTGCATTGTTTCAGAGTCTCTGACCCTAGCTTTTTTACCACATATTGGATTTTCACCATTTATAAGTCAAAAAAATTCGTGAAGATCACACCATTGCCAATACTTATAAGCATAGAAAAAGTAAAATAAACAGAAACAAAAGTCGGGACAGAATCAATTAGCTACTCTTGAAGGTGTTGATACATAACAAAATTCAAATATGTTGGGGAATTGTGGCCCTAACTTAGAATTGTACTTGGTCTATATGCATTAGGTTGACCTACATGCAGACACTC
>SNQJ01S0092722.1:63726-76515 GCA_010110895.2 Picea sitchensis | reverse complement strand
CGTGCGATATGTTGCAAAACAAATATTTAGCAAGTGCGATGAGAAGTTTGGTGGAGGTGTGACATGGTGTCAGGATGAAGATTTTGAAGATGCAATAAGCACATAAGAGGCACAATGTCTCAATAAATGTGAACTAAATGGTTACCCATACCACAAGAGACATGTCACCATATAATGACACATCACCTAGCATGTGTGAATCCATATGGATGATGATGTGGTAGGAGAAATGAGAGCCCTTAGAAAACTTTAAAGGGCCATAACTTTGTACTCGGAACTTAGAATCACACAAGAGGGAAATCATTGGGAAGCTCTCGACGAGATGAATGAATTAGTGAGCTCAAAAGTGACTTTGGAATGGTGTTTAAGAGGAAATATTTCGTTACCCCACTGATCCGGGAGGATCTCCACACATGGGAAGGAATTTTACTCTTCTCACCATATCGAGTTGAAATTGTTGACAAAGTGGTGAAAGGGTGAACTTATATGTTTTTTATTTTTGTATTCGCATGCATTAGTGCTTTGTGAGAAAAAGGTCTCATGGATTTTTAATGCTTTTATGAGAGGCTCGTGCATTTAATTATGCTTTATGAGATTTTTGTAAAAACTCAGACATTATTATTTTGATGTAAAAATGATTAATACTTGTGAGGGAATTAAACTCACATATTTTTCATTAAAATTGTAATTATGGAAATTGGTTTTTATGTGAGAAACCACCTCACACCAATTTTCCAATTTTCTCACTAGTAGGTTGAGAGAATCAAGGGCATGGTTGAATATTCTTTGGGTGGTTTTGAGACTTTTCCAATTATGTGTTTGAATATATTTTGAGATCCTACATTTATGGATCTTGTTTTTCCTCTTTTGTAATTAGATCATAGTATTGTGGATCTAGGAATTAATGCTCTGTTTTAAGAGAGAGTGAGGAAAAACTATATAATGCCTTATGTGATCCTTATGTAGGGGGGGGAGAGTAATGAAGAATTAATAAGTGGAGTTAGAGATCCATATTTCTACTACTCCTAAGCATTAAGAGACTTATTCATGTAAGGAATTATCCTTCTTGATGTATGGAGAGATATGAGTGTGACTAGTCTTCTTGAATCCTCATTGAAGGAGAAGGCATCTCTTATGTAATCACTTATGAGAAGGTACCAACATATTTTGAAGAAGGAATGAAAGCAATCTGTATTCCAATTGAAGAGGTTTTAGAGACGTATCCCAGGAGGGGCGAACTCCGTTACCAACATCAGTCATCTCTCTCTTGTCTTTTCATATTCTTATTCAATTTTGAGTCCATGTGTGTTATGTATTATTGTTTAAAATAACGGTTAATAATGGACTCATATGCCCTTTAATCCTTATGAAAATAATTCATCAAAAAATGATTCTCGATTGAAAAGTTGTGTAGAGTAAGTACTCATCCATTTTCAGATCAAGTGGTATCAGAGCAAGTTGACTTCTTTGTAGAATGGGAAAAGGAGTGAAGCGAGCAGAAAAACTTCAAGTATTAGAAGAGATAAATCACAACATTCAAGCTAAAAATGCAGAGTTGAGGAGAATTTTGCAGGTTGCATAAGAAGAAAAGAAAGAGCTTCAAGAGAGATCTCAGCTTCATGGAGAATTCCTCAAGAGAAATATTGAAGAATTGCAGCTCGAATTGCAAACCAAGGATGATCTCTTGGCTAAGTTTCAACATGGTGAATGAATGGAGGACAAAGAGCCTTCTATCGTGGATGCACATACTCAAACTGAGGTATATGATGTTTCTTAATGTTCAATTTATTCTCTGTATGAAACTAACGTGGGCATGAAGCTCCTCACGAATATGGGATACAGAGGAGGTGGACTTGGCATTCATGGCCAAGGAGTCACTCAACCATTAGAGGTGGTACAAAGACCACGATTTGTAGTTTTTGGATACGGTCAAGAGGAGATTGAAGAGTGCTCAAAGTCCGTTGAAGCAAGAGCCACTTCAAAAACCATTTCTACATCATTAGATATGTGAGGAGTCAGATCATCTAGTCCTAGTCCTCATCAGATATACATCAAGGAAAATTCAGGAAGGTATGAAATTCATTCAAAAATGATTTCTTCATTAGATCTTATAACCGTGATGTAGCCAAAAATCAAAAGAAGAAAATTTGGATAAATAAGACAAGCACATCCACTGGAAGTGCGACAAAGAAAAAGGAAACTCTTTCATGTCCTCGTGACAAGGAGATTCTATTTAAGGGAACACGAAGAAATTATTCCAGTCATTGTAATCTAAGTGGTCATTAGGAAGAGAAGTGTTGGAAGCTTCATCCCGAGATTCATAACACACCAAGTGAGAAATATGAGGAAGCATCCACCAAGAGAGAGGTTGCACAAAGGGTGATGGAACATGTGGTCAATGTTCCTGCACTAGTCCCTGAAGGAAATAAGTTGCAAGAAGAGGGCACCTTTGATTGGTTGGGTAAGAAATGGTTATCATTTCTCCAAAATTAAAATTTGTTGTGTTAGAAAGATTATAGATCTAAGTTGTAAGGAATGAGATGATAAATTTCCAAGAATAGTCTAAAGGCACCAGAGTTGTTGTAAAATATTCTCATGGAGAAGAATGCAGATATTTGAAGGGAAAAGCATTATCGTGTTGGTGAATTTTTTTGTGATCATTACTCTTGTGGACTCATTCTTGGAGAAAAATAATGTCCCTATGTCACATCAATGTAGAAACAAATCCTGTGAGATGATCGAAGAGGCATTGGGGTACAACATGCCATCCCTTTGTGTCACTGAAGAGGAACTTACTGGAATTTGATGTGATAAATGCTTTCCCTGTTCTACTACAATATATATTCTGCATATATGTCACATGACAAATGTGGTTGCTTCATATAAATATCAGTGCCAAGAGAGAGACTATCAAAATTTTTGTAATGGTGGCCATTGTTGTCAGGAGAAACTGCTGATATATGAAGCCACGAACCATTAGGGTATAATTTGTAAAAGAAGAGGGAAAGTAGCAAACACGATGGTTATGAGACTTCTGACAAACTAGAAAAGTCTAATTGAATCATGCGTGTGTACACCATTGCTCTAGGGTATCATAACGAAGGCCAATCTATGTCTACTAGTGATAGAGGGAGGATGCACAATGGAGAAAATGAAGGAGGAAAGGTTATGGTTGTTCGTCATCTACATGGGAATTGGATATAGTGCATGACTTAGCATGAATTTTGATTGGTTTGTGACATCGAGCACATATTTAGAGCCAATGACTGAAGCCCCCACCTCCAAGATTAATTGGGTTCCATTGGATCTGTCGAAGATGAAAGTGGTAGGTCGGTGAGCCTCTTCCATGTCCTATGTAGGAAAAAGTTGTATGATGACGTAGATAAAGGCTATGAGGAGGAGGATGTGCCATGGAAGAAAAGACTATGGTTTCCAAAATTAAAGTATGTGTTCCTCTTGCTGAAATGCATTTCACCTCCAGATCATGGTGGTGATCCACACTATACAATCCTTGTGAGATTCATGACCAAGTATTGCAGGAACCATGCCAATATTTCTTTATCAGGTAATGAAATACGAATAGTTTCTCTGATATGGTTGATGTCCCAATTTCTTATATTCTGAAGTTATAGTCTAATGGGGATCAACCTGCATGCATACATGTAGATATTGACATTTTCAGGAATTCACAAATTTCTTTGTTGGACATGCCAGTGAAACAACATGGGTTCATGGATGTACTATCCCATAAATTTTCCAATATTTCAAAGTCCAACAAATCGATGAAAAATATTGCGTGTCCAACCATTTTTTATCCTCCAGGGTTGTAGCACTTTCATCCAAGATAATACATAGGATCATGTGGATTAATCCATTCTTAACACGATCACTGGACAAATGATATTATCCATGATCTTCTTGGAAGAGACGCCATAATGATAAGGACTCTATTTTTCCATGCTCGCTAGGATACCATGATCCATGAGATGGATTTTTGATTCGAGAAGGATTACACTTTCCCTGGCGGTGAGATAGCCATGCACAAGTCACTTAATAACAGTGCGGTTGAGTATGGAAATGGAACGAACATATCCCTTGTATCTAGACAGTGAAATTTTTTCTTCCTTTCCTTCCATTCATGAATAGATAATTTCTACACTGCTATCACAACTCTGATGTAACGTCCCCGGCCACCCATGGTCAGGCCACGCTACATGAGGGAACACTTTCATTCTTTCACTGTGGAACATACTATAACATACCCAGTATTCAACTGAGCTATGCCACATAAATTTTTCTATTCAAACTGCATGCAATTAAAACATACACACACACACTCTTGCGAAATATTTACATATAAAACGTAAACATAAAATTACATTATGTAGATACATGATTTCATACTGAAATAATAGTACACACAGACATGCAGCATATACAGGAAATACCCATAAACATACAGACAGTTATAATCAAACATATGATAAACCCATTAGATAAGAATGTAAATAACAATGCAGCATGTAAATTTATCACACAATTGGTAATTATCTTGGTAATAATGTCACCAACTGCGTGCAAACCTTCCAAAAAACTCCCATCCTTAGACCACACTATTCATCACTCTCAATAGTGAGTCACCCCCGGGCTGGGACTAAACTCCACCCGGGTAAAGGGATTCCTAACCAGGCTATAGGCTCATAGACAGACTCTATCATGGTGCCCACTCAACTAATAGCCTACAGTCCCTCATTCCCCACATGCCTGTCCCACCCAGGAAGTGTGCCCCTTCTCTGCTCAACAGTCCTTCGGCTGCCCCACTTCCTTCCTGGGCTTCATTAATAGGCCAGACAGGAATTCTCAAAGCACTGTAGTTGGAGTTCATCAGCTTCAGGAAATCAATTCCCAGCAATTCTGTCACCCAGAGAATTTCTCACGGGCCTGACAACCCGCTTCTTCAATCCATCTTCCCAGCTAACCAACTACATGAACAATATGACTATGGATACCGGTTCAGGTACAGTGAAATGAAATGTCTAAAGGATAACTAACTGTGTGCGTGAAAAATGGTCATCGAGTCATGGTTGAGAAATGGTGGTTGAATCATCAAAAAGATACGAAAATGAACTAAGTTCCCTCAATATGTATGCATGTCCCCAACCTGACACTTTTCATGTTGGGAGCTACTTTGTTCCACTTGTCCCCAACTTTAGAACTTAGGATAAAATAATTATCCATACTTTATGTTTTAAGAAATATTAATATAACATTCCTTTTTTGTTTAAGCTCTCTAGCTTAGCCCTTTCCCTTAAATTTTGGCCCTCCCTTTCCCTAACTGGTGGAGTTTAGTCCCCCATCTCTTTTATCGTGGTCGGTCTGTGCACAACGATGTATTTTATATTAATCATGAGACATATACAAAATAGGCACACTGGCCTTTAACATCTAGGCGCTCTGGCATTATTCCAAAACATAAGTATCCCAGATTATAATAACTAGCTCACGAGCCTATAACACATATCATATACACAAAGGCTCGCTGACCTCAATATTTCCCGCACTTTAGTTACTGCGCGCGATATCTGGGAATGTGCACACTACATCATTTTACTGCACAGTACATGCGCGCACTATGCCATGAAAGGTTCATTACAAAATGATGTCAAAATAGCTCACCAGCTTAAGTACACTTGCATTATATTTACAATTGGGTTCGGTCGAGGGATATTATAATCCCCTCCCCTTATTTATGCACTATGCTCAGTGCATCATGTACCCATATACAACAAATTTTTCAAAAATCCTCAAAAAGATGCTGGTATTATGCCTGCATTGCATCATCATGCTCCCAAGTAGCGTCCTCAAGACCGTACCAGGTCCATTGGACCTTTACAAGCCCTATGGCTCAATTTCAGAGTTGTTGGATTTTCTGGTCCAGAATGTGCATCGGATGCACTTGGAAAGTGCCTTCTCTCTCCACCTGAATCACATTCCAATCAATAACATGATTAGCATTAGGTATATATTTCTTTAGCAATGATACATGGAATACATTATGAACAGACATAGATGCAGGACATGCAATCATATAAGCAACTGGACCAATCCTCTCTAGGATTTCAAATGGCCCACAATAATGAGCTACCAACTTTGAATAGCTTCCCAACTTCAGGGAACTTTTCTTGTCTTTTACTTTCAAAAATACATGGTCTCCCACATTAAATTCCCTATGAGTTTTGCCTTTATCAGCATAACTTTTCTGCCTGTCTTGGGTAGCCTTTAAATCTTTCTTTATTTTTATCATTTTCTCCTCCATTTCCCTGAGCAAATATGGTCCAACCACTGCTCTGTCTACTGGGTTATCCCAACTTACTAGAGTGTTGCACTTTCTACCATAAAGTGCCTCAAATGGGCTCATCTTTAGAGATGTTTGGTACCCATTGTTGTAAGAAAACTCCACCAAGTGTAGGTAGTCTTCCCATTTTGATGGTTTATCCATCACATACATCCTCAACATATCTTCAATCACTTGATTCACCCACTTGGTTTGTCCATCTGATTATGGATTATAGGTTGTACTAAAATTCAAATTTGTTCCAAATCCATTAAATAACCCTTTCCAAAATTTTGAGGTAAATCTTGGATCTTTGTCAAACACGATTATCTTGGGTACGCCATGTAATCTATCAATTTCCCTCATATAAACATCAAAAATGTTCGTTGCCTTGTGAGTGAGCTTAACTGGAATAAAATGGGCATCTTTAGTAAGATTATCCACCACTACCATGATAGAATCATGTTGCTTGTTTGTTGTGGGCAGTTTGGTGATGAAATCCATTGTTACAACTTCCCATTTCCACTCAGGAATGGGTAATGGTTGTAGAAAACTAGTTGGGTGTATATGCTCAACCTTTACCTTTTGACATTCCAAACATCTGGTAATAAAATCAACAACCTATTTCTTCATGCTTGGCCAATAACATTGGCTCTTGACAGCTGCAATAGTTTTCTGATATCCTGGGAGCCCAGCATAAGGCACATTATGCATTTCTCCCAATATCAGATTTTTCAATTCCTGAGAATTTGGTACATAAATTATGCCCCTGTACCTGAGAATTTCATCATTATCTAGCTTATATTCTTCAATTTTCTGCGACAAAATACCTTGTTGTACTTTTGCCACTAATTCCTTGTATTGCAAATCTGATTTGGCAGCCTCTATAATTTTGTATTTCAAATCTGATTGGTACATGATAATGGTTGTAGCATGCAATTCATGTACTCTTCTGTTGAGTGCATCGGCCACTTTGTTCTCTTTCCCCTTGATATGCTTTATATCAAAGTCATATTCGCTTAGAAATTCTAACCATCTACTTTGCCTAACATTTATATTTGGTTGATCAAATAAATATTTCAGACCATTGTGGTCTGTTCTTAGCTCGAACCTTTTCCCCATGAGGTAGTGTCTCCATTTCCTCAAGGCATGCACTATGGTTTCCAACTCCAAATCATGAGTGGCATATTGTCTTTCATGATCCTTCAACTTCCTTGATCCATAACATATAACAAACCCATTTTGAGTGAGGACTCCACTGAGTCCTTCATCACATGCATCTATGCATACAATGAAGTCTTCATTTGGGTCTGCAATCCTTAGTATTGGAGCACTTGTCAATAATTGTTTCAAGTGTTGGAAACTCTTTTCACAATCCAGTGTCCACTGAAAATTCACACCCTTTCTTTGCAAGGAAGTGATTGGATGTGCACTCTTTGAGAATCCTTCAATGAATCTCCTATAATAGCCTGCAAGACCCATGAACGATCTCACCTCTGTCACATTATTTGGTTCTAACCATTCTCTAATGGCTTCTATATTCTCAGGATCCACTGCTACCCCATCCTTTGAAATGATATGCCCCAAATAATGAATTTGTTTATGATAAAATGAGCACTTTCTCAATTTGGCATACAATTGATGATCCCTTAATACTTGCAACACCATCCCCAAATGATGTTCATTCTCTTCCTCTGAATTAGAATATATAATAATGTCATCCAAAAATACAATGACAAACTTGTCTAAATATTCTCGGAAAACACCATTCATTAAGCACATGAAAACAGTTGGTGCATTTGACAACCCAAATGGCACCACTATGAACTCATAATGACCATACCTTGTCCTGAAGGCGGTCTTGCTGATATCTTCTTCTTTAATCCTTACTTGATGGTATCCTGATCTGAGATCTATCTTTGAAAATATCTTTGCATCCTTCAATTGATCAAAGAGATCATCAATCCTTGGCAGAGGATACTTGTTCTTAACAGACACTTTTTGCAACTGTCTGAAGTCAATGTACAATCTTAATGTTCCATATTTCTTTTTTACAAACAAGACTAGGGAACCCCAAGGTGACACACTTGGGCATATATACCCATTCTTCAGAAGTTCTTCAAGATTCATTTGCAACTCCTTCAATTATGGTGTACTCATTCTGTAAGGGGTCTTTGACACTGGAGCTGCTCCAGGAATTACATTTATAGAGAAATCAATGTCTCTCTTTGGGGTTAGTCCTGGTACCTCCTTGAATACATCTTCAAATTCTTTCAGGACTGCATAATCTTCCAAATTTGGCACCTTATCTTTAGGTGTCTCTTCCATATGAGCTGCAAATATTTGACACCCTTTTCTGTAACATTTCTTCAGCTGCAATGCTGAAATTTCTCTAATGGTTACTGTCCTGGGAATTCCCTACACTTTCCTTTGGTTCCCTTCCTCATTCATGAAAGTAAATGATTTGTTATGACATTCTAAGAGAGCATGATGGTGGTCCAACCAATCCATCTCAATTACACATTCATAGGAACCTAAAGGCAAGATTTTTGAATCTTCCTTGGTGTTCAATCCATTCATGTCCATAAGACATGACTTAACCATCTCATTAACTTTTCTTTTGGCTCCAGTAGCCAGTTGTACCAACCAAGATTTTCCATTCTTTCTTCTTGGCAATTGCAAACTTTCCACCATCTTAGGATCTATATAACTATGACTAGCTCCTGAATCAATTAAAATGGCAATGGTTTGGTTTTTGATCATACCTTCCACTTTAGTCATATGTGACTGATACTCTACTTGCTTGTTGTCCAGGGCTGCATAGATCCTTGGCACATTTATGCACATTTATGGATAGAAACCTTCTCTCATATTCATCTATGGTCATACTTCCAAGCTTGAGTTCAAAGAACTATTTCCTTTTCTTGTCATAATATCTCTTAATCAAGTATTTCTTCTCAAAATACTTCTTGAATTCCCTCCAGGTAACACTTTTTTCTTTAATGTGATGCACATGCACAAGTTGATCCCACCACATGGATGCCTTTCCCTTGAGTTGATAGATGGAAATTCTACCCTCTGCATGAGAAGAATAATTATGCAATTGAAAATACTTTCTCATGCCCAGCAACCATGTTTCTTCATCTTCATCCTTCTTGTGCTCACCATCAA
The DNA here is from genome assembly GCA_010110895.2 of Picea sitchensis. Classification (NCBI taxonomy): domain Eukaryota; kingdom Viridiplantae; phylum Streptophyta; class Pinopsida; order Pinales; family Pinaceae; genus Picea; species Picea sitchensis. The sequence goes on along the minus strand of SNQJ01S0092722.1, from coordinate 67,010 downwards.
ATGTAGGAGGTTTGATTTTGTTCATTTATCCTCGTAGCTCATCCACCCCAGACCTCTTATGCCTTCTGATAGGGGATGGACTTGATTTTTTGACTACTCTCTTATTGGAATGCCTCGGGGAGTGGTGGTGATGTCTGCTAACACTTCTTGCTCTTCTTTTCTCATTCGAAGGCTTATGACTTCCATATTTTCTTGAGCCACTCTCCTTATCCAATTTCTTTTCTATTCTATTCAATCCCTCCAATAACTTCATGTTGAAGTCATCCTATTTGTCCTTGGCTTTCATAATCCTTTCATTATTAGCCTTATGTCTTTGGACATCCTTCTGTAAATTTTTAATGGTCTCTACCATATTCATGTTTCCATTCCTTTCATCCCCATGTCCATTGGAATTTGTTCCTTCAATGCCCAAGTGGACCTCCATCCCTCTGCTCTCATCTTGTTGAATGTAATTCCCTTATGCCTCTTCCATTCCTATGGACTCTGCAATGATCTTGATCTGATCTAGTTGTTGTTAAGTCTGCAAAATGTGCAACCAACAAAGCTTATCAGGCCAACTAACTCCATAGTTCGTGAAAAATATGAACCATTTTGGTTCAATAAGTACATCAGAATTATCTCTTCTGATTTCCTGGTGTTATCACCAAGAAAATTTTTAGATACATAGAGGCGAAAGGCGGGTTGCTGGAACCACTTTCGCCAAAGTCTTGTTGTCGCATGTTTCAATATGTCAAAACCACCACTCATGGGACGAGCGATGGCTAGTCAGATCACCCCGCTTCACTCGTTTGGTACTTCATAGCCGTATGATGTCAGGTGAACGCCACCGTGTAACAAACACAAAAGATAATCATTTGAAATGGATTATCCGAGCATGGAAAACCAGCGTAATTGTATGTAATTCTATCTTTGATTCGTGATTGGGACTCTATAACTACCAACTCACAAGTATGGAGGCATCATCTTATCCATAAATGGAGTAATCTCCAAATTTGCTTGACCTTTTGATCTCTGTAAAAGCATTTCGGTGTCCACAAAATTGAGGTATATGGACAAATCTATATCTAGTGAGACTGGTTATTTAGGAAACATGGTAGATTTTCCTACGAGTAAGAAGGAAAGGGTAATTGCGCATATAATAGTGACTAAATTTCACACAGAACCTGCCACAGACTTGAAATTGGAAGTCAGGATAAATCCTATTATGAGGGATCTAGTTATCAACAAGTGATTTGTTAAGAAGAAAAGGAGCAAGCGACAGAAGAAATAAACCATAGCTAAAATAGTTGAAAGTGTTGGAGAGGATCAACCAGTCCGGTTAGATACTTTAAAGGAGGAGATCGCTAAGCTGAAATGAGTCCTTGAATAAAATTAAGTACATTTTAGCAATTTTTGGATAGATGGTAGTAGAGGTAAGGGCCCCAGAGATGATAGACATGTTCTTAAACGGTCCCTTTAAAATAGGATAATTGTTATTTTAAATCATTCCCTTTTTGTAATTTTGGAATTAAAATGAATATATAAATGCAGAAGCGGATTTTGGACTGTTTGTGACAAGATTCTAACTGGTGGTGATATGAGTCTTGTTTTCTTTCATAGTATGTGTTTCTTGTAAGCTTAAATTTCACTTTCATCTGTTTGAATCAGAGGGATATAAAACCCAAAATTCATCTTTGAGATGCTCCCGACTTAGCAATTTAGACTATATTTATTTCATCTCAAACCAACTCTGAATTCATTTTAAACAACGCTCCGACAATGCATTGTTCATTCCAGACTCCATAGCCCAAATGTCATCTTCATTCCTCTAGTCATTCAACAACAAACCCCAAAGCAAACCAAATATAGCCAAAGTTTTCTATATATATACCCAGTGACACAAGAGAGTCCTGAAAAATGTGCTGCGAAAAAAAATGGCGTTCAAACAATAGAAAATGTCGTGGAAATTCACTATTATTCCACTATTGTTCGCCCTCCAAACAAATTTTCACGCACAATTTTAGACCTGTACCCCCATATTTTTGATGTGCAGCAACACCAAAAGGTAAATCGTGATTCCACTCACATATATCCACTATGCATTTCTTCTCCGTCGTGCCACTAACTTGCGCACACTACTTTTACATTGCACGCCAATATCCACTGCACACAGTTTTGGTTCTTGCACTGATACCTGTTGCGCATAGTTTTTGTATTGTGCACTAATATTCCACATGCATTTTTCTCTATGCATGGCACCATGCCAAAGTTCAATATGCCCCCACCGTGCATAATAATCTGTGTGCACGATTGACTACATTGTCGCGAGACAACTTATACTCATACTGTACGCGCACCAACCAAACTCCTCTATGTTTTGCAATACTACACACACCACATGCACCATTACTATGTGTGTGCACACCACACAATGCAAAATTTAGCATGCACATCCACACACAATATTCTTCCATGCAGCACCACAATTTACCGTGCGCACCTGCACACCAACATTTTCCACGTGGTGCCAAAATTTTCCGCGTGCACTTGCACGCCAATATTTTCCGCATGGTGCCAAAATTTACCGTGGACGCTCTGTGACTTGAAATTTGGCCATTTCAAAATTAATCTTCTGTGAATATTCACTTCAAATGAACCTTTCCGGAACATCCAGGCTCAGTGTTGGAACTGATGCTCTGATACCATATTGTAACGTCACCGGCCACCCATGGTCGGGCCACGCTACACAAGGGAACACTTTCATTCTCTCACTGCGGAACATATGGTAACATACCCAGTATTCAACTGAGCTATGCCACATAAATTTTTCTCTTAAAACTGCATGCAATCAAAACATACACACACACACTCTTGCGGAATCTTTACATATAAAACGTAAACATAAAATTACATTTTGTAGATACACGATTTCATACTGAAATAACAGTAAACACGGACATGCAGCATATACAGGAAATACCCATAAACATACAGATAGTTATAATCACACATATGATAAACCCATAAGTTAAGCATGTAAATAATAATGCAGCATGTAAATTTATCACACAATTGGTACTTATCTTGGTAATAATGTCACCAACTACGTGCAAACCTTCCACGAACCTCCCATCCTTAGACCACGGTGTTCATCACTCTCAATAGTGAGTCACCCCCAAGTTGGGACTAAACTCCACCTGGGTAAATGATCTAAAATTGAAGAAGACTTGATAAACTTGATTAAATTAATTGCAAGTGAAATGTTATGTGTTTAAAGCAACAGGATCAATTTGCAACACATAATA
>SNQJ01S0092722.1:46469-56924 GCA_010110895.2 Picea sitchensis | reverse complement strand
TAACGAAATAGGATCAATTTGCAACACATAATAAAGGATTACTTATGTAGAGATACACATAGACAGCAGCATAAATCATTGAACATTAGACATAAACACAACAACTTGATAAAGGAGTTCACCCCACTCCGGGCTACATCTCCTGGTCCAGCCTCCAAATGGATCTTTTATATTAAATTGCTTAAAGTGCTTTAAAAACATGCCTTACAATGCTCAAATTGACAAACCGACTGCTCCAATGGCTCCACAACATCCCAAAACCCCTTTCTGGGCTCTTTCGGCACCTGAAATGGTCAAAAAATGAGGAAGATCGCCTCCTTGAAGTCTCTCCCTTCAACTATGCTGTCTCTGGTTCTACAATTCGCACCCTTGTGCTTCAAACCTAGCACACACGCTCTTTAAAGTGTAAAGAACCCAGTCCTGTGCATAACCACGCAGCGGTACAAATCGTAGGACGGTTAGGGTGCCTCCAGCCCCTAACCGCCTCGGTACTAGGCACATGAGCACACGCGACCGCGGGCTTGGTTACAAAGTGGTTATTCCGTTTGAAAAACCGTGCAAATGGTAGAACTCCCGTGCAAATACATAACCGTGCGCATTACATAACACAATGATATAACCCATGTAAATATTACATAACACAATGTTTAAACTCCTGCGTGATTTAATACAATGGTCATATAACTATGTTATATATGTTATATAACATTGCAATGTATTGCAATGCGCGCGTCACAATATATACATATGGTCATATACATTTCAATGGAACCATGGGTCGGGGCTTAAGCCCCGGCCTGCTCCCCTTTACCCTATAACATAACATCAATGTTAAATAAAATCTTGAAGGCATCGTTAACAAGGATCAAAGGCGAGACTGTTGGTTATCGAAGTGTTATGAAAACTTTGGTGTTGGGGAGGTCCGTGGGTCGAACCCCGCGGCCTCCATATCATTTTATATAAACATAAACATATGAACCAACCATGTAATGACACGTGTTAGCATAGCATTCGTCGACAAACAACCAACCAATATGTGCCACGTCATCATGATGGTATGACCCTCCATGTGTCCATACGGACTGTACGGATAGGTACAGTCATCATCCCAAATTTTTGCCTGTTTGGCTTGGCGGACAGATCGTGATATCTCCTCCATACGGACTCCGTTTGCGAAAGTAAATATACCGCCGGAATCAGGAAGACGAGATGGACGCAATGGAACTATTTTCGTCTCATTCCGAGCACTTTGAAAATTGAGCAAAATTTCATCCCCTGATCAACTTTGGTGGAGTGCTTGGTTGTAAGAGTGTGATCACTTCTGTGATATGGATTTTATAGTTTTCCATTGTCTGCACTATTTTTGGCCCTCAACCAAGTTTAGGGGAAACATTGGTCAAAGTTGACCCACTTTTGGACTTCGATACATTGTTCGAAGAAGGATCACCTAGGCGGAGCTGAGATCGTGGATCTCACTTATTTTTGCGGGCTATGTGGACCCAGTAAGGGGTTTTCTAGGGTTTTTGTAATAGGTTTATGGGATGTTGGCCCATGGGGTTTACCCATGATTAGACCCTATTGTAAGGGATTGTAAAAGTATAAATAAGTAAGAATGTATGTTAGAAGTAGAATCTTTTAGAGAAGAGTGCAGAGTTAAGTGCAAGTAATGTGATTAGCTTTGTACAAGGGAATGTAAGTGAGTAAGGCTCTGTGCTTGATAGAGAATTGGTTCTGTGCCTTGACCTAGTTTTGGAAGGAGGATCTGGTACTCAGTGCGCATATCTCCTGTCTAATGAGAAGCTTGACTCTGTGTCTTAGTGCACAGGAGTGAATGAATGTAAGACTCAGACGAATATTAAATAAGGCGAAGCGGTTGGTGGACGTAGCCCCACACTGGGGTGAACCATGTATATCTTGTGTTGTTTATGTTATGAATCTGCTCAGTGCTTTGATTATTATGTATGATAGATAGATCTGTTATTGCTTAAGTGATTTATTGTGTTAAGTGTAAATGAATGTTACATCTAACTCAGTGTTAAGTGCTCAGGATATGTAATCATTTATTGTTACTGCGTCAATCTATCTTTGGGTATGTTCTGCGATGTTAATAGTGCTAATGAACTAATGCATGAAATCTTCTAAGCATTAACATAATACTCATGCCAAGTGTTATTATCACATATTTGTGTCCCAGCTTGGTTACAGACACTTGCGTCCTGTAACCCCCCATGCTTCTACCTGAGATGAGACCTCGCCTGCTTCGGAAAGGACTGGTAGTCAGGGTTTTGTTGGTGCGTTGTTAACCATTGAACCCTGGGTGTGCCCCTATCCCAACAAATGGTTCCATTGATGGGACCTGAAACTGTGATTGTTGGGAATTGAAGTAAAGAAAAATAGAATCTTTGTGCGTAGATCTGCTACTGAAGTGCGCAATACTCTACTTGACTTGAGAAGCTTTGTGCTAAGAAAGAAATCTGATCTGAAGAAAAGAGGTAAAGCTTTTTTCTTTGACAAGAGTAAGATAAGTGAAAATTTTTGTTTTGAAAGCATGAACTTAAGTATGTTTAATCGATTCCGTCCTAGTCTGAAGGCTAGGGAACAGTTGAAACAAAGAGATGATTTGAGTAAATTTAATGGAAATGAAGAAAGATATGTTATTCCTATGCATAGAAAGAGTTTTTGGACTAACAAGTGGATGTAAGAACCTAGAATTGTTTTTTGCAGATTGCAGGTCCAACACTGTGATCCTTGTGCATAGTATAGAAGGTGACGGGGAACATTTAAAAGAAAAAGAGGATTAACTTTGTGTTATAACTGCAGAAGACTGGGACATCTTGCTAAGGAATGCCCTGGTGCAGGTCCTATTTGTCTTTGTTGTAATATTATTGGTTGTGAGGTCAAGGATTGTCCAAGAATGATTGCTAAAGTTGAACAAATGAACATGAGACAAGAAAACTATGAAGAAAGTCAAGAGACTAAGGGCATGTTATAGAGTCATAAAGAGAAAGAATCATAGGAAGTTTAGACTACATTAGTATAGTTGAAAGAAATGATGGATGTTCACAAAGATGTTAGTTTACCAGAGATCTTGAAATTAAAACAACGCATAAGTGCAAGAATAGAAGACTTCGACATAGACTATGTCTTGGATGAGGAAACACAAGTGAATATTATAACAGAAGGAACTTGAATTTTTTTGGGAAAGCCTACTATGGTACCTTCATTGGGAAGGATAGGCTTGTTTAAAGGAAATATGATAAACCTATGTGGAAGAGTTACTCATGTACCTATTATTGTTCATGGAACATTGACCGAAGAGAAATTTGAAGTCATTAAATTTGTTGGGGACAACGCTCCCTTCTCACTTTTGTTAGGTAAGACTTGGATTGAGAAGGATTAGATCAGAAGGAAAGCAAAGGAATAAGCTACAAAAAAGAAAAACCAAGAACTAAGGGACTTCACAGCCAGAAAAATCGATCGACTAATAGAAAAACGAGAGGATAAGTCGAAGCAATAGAAAAAAGTAACAACGCGGGAGGAACAAAAAGCAAGAGAACTAGCTATCAAGGTTGAAAGAATGCAAAACTATTTGGAGGACCTATCTATTCAATAAAAAAGTATATCCACCCATGAAGTGTTAAGAAAAGGGATATTAACTTCAGACCCTTTGAGGGCACCTCAACAGTGCAGAGCCACTATGCTCAGGGAAGATAAGAATCAAAATGGAAAGAGGTTTCCAGAAATAGTTAAAGAAACTCATATCATAGGAAAGAGGGTAAGGAAGCTCAATAAAAATAAATCTAAGTTGGAAAAGATACAAGAAGCTACAAAGACTAGATGGAATACATCGCAGACTGAAACCTCATAGGTGGTAGGTTCATAGAATGTGAACCTCGTCGGAACAACATGACCGCACAGAATGGGACTTCACGCTAGTGAAGTTATATGACCGTTGGAGGTGCCCTGACCATTAGAATGATGCTCTAGAACGGTTAGAAAATGAATTTATGGGTTGATGGACCACTTTTGGGATGTTGAGACTGCGCCATAAAGGATAGATTCACATTGATGGAAGCATTCCTAGTCATTGGAAGAATCTGTTACGATACTCCGCTTATTTTACTCGTCGAACGCTGCGTTAGGACCACTTTTTCTACCCGTTATTGGCTGAGCTAAACAAAGAATTGTCCGTGTGTCGAGCAGTGTTATCTGAAACTAGAACTCACCATCTATTTCTCTACCCCTCCTGTCTATTTGTCTACCTTGACATGTCTGTTTAAAAGTTAGAATGTCGAGCGAACTTAGTGAATTAGAGAAGTCTGTCGAGGAAGTCCTAAAGAAGCTAATGCCCGACAGACTATTATCTGAAGGTGTCAAGGTGTCGTCAACTAGGGGATTGTAGGATTCCCCTTCGACTGGACGTCATTCTGGCTGTGTTAACCCCGGAACTGAACAATGAAGTAAGCACCGTGGTGATCTGGCTAATGTGAAGCAGATATTGTCGATCCTACCAGAGTAAATTACACCTTTGGATGGCGTCATTAACTACTTTAACATCCCCAGATATTATGAGTACACCATGTTCACTACGTACATTCTGAAAGGAATACGCATAGTCGAGAGTTAGTTAGGACATATCCCGCTACTCAAGAACAATGACTTCAATTTAGTAGATAGGAAGAACTATGCTATGCTAGCACCCCACCGCTATCTCATAAAGACAAATGGAAAGAAGCCTCGCCTCGTCTCACAACCATGGATTAAGGATTTGCCGCAGTGCACCGTCCTAAATGTGATTAAGATTCCCCATTTTGGTTTCCACCAGGAGGTTAACGCTTGCGTTAAACTCCTCCTTTCATGCTATCATAGCGGATACCTGTGGCTTGACCAAAGGATTACTGTGGATCCGATGTTGATCCACTAGATCACATAATTGAGTGTGAAGGGACCTGATCCTCAACAGTTCTATCCAGGGAAGGCCTCAGATCGTTCCCTGGAACAATGCATCGAGGAAGCTTATGGAGAAGTAGAGAAAGGAAAGTGAGGTTACAAGGTAGCCTCTATATAGGATGGCGTAGTGCGCATCGATTTCCAACTCATAACTCAAAATCTTGTAAGAAATAACTGCCGCACACAGGTCACCGAATTCATGGTGGACCTCGCAGGAAAATGTGTGGAGGGAATGCAGATGAACTGGGCGAACTAACTCGTCAATGAGTTGGAGAAAGATTACTACAAAGCCCAGGATTTGGGATATGAATTCCATTATAGCTGGCTGATCATTTTAATCACATTTGTTGCTTGGAAAATGCATGAAGGAGCCACCTTTTCAGAGATCGAACCCTAGGAGCCGTTGGCCGCTAGGTTTTCCACCTTGTGGTGTACCAACAACATGACGAAGCAGTGGCATTCCAACGACATGTTTCATGCATATTATCAGCAATTGAAGGTTTCCATCGAGTCATTTCCGTGCATGACACCGCGCACCCTGCACCAATACAAACCAATAGAAAAGCTCTACGCAGATCCGCATTTCATGTACATCCTTGCGCGAAAAGATGAGAACCAGGAAGAATTACAGTCGTACTACAAGCTAACAAATGAAGACATGGAGCAGATTACAAAGGAGTGCCTAGAGGAATTTCTTTTACCTATCGTTGATGTAGAACTATCCAACACTGACACCATAGGAAGCCCCATAGTCACCCGGGTTGAGCATGTGGGACATTCCAGTGGGATGACGAAGAATGAAAAGTAGGAGGAAGTCCAATATATAAAGAGCGACGAGGAGGACAACACCTCTGAAGATAACGGGTTTGGCTTTCCAGGAGGAGGAGAGGACGAAGCAAATGGACAAAGAGGAAGAGATGAAGGAGTAGAAGAGAAAGGAGGAGATGAAGATACCACTCCTCCACTTGAGGATCCCTCTGTTGGGACAGTAACATCGAAGAAGAGGAGGTTTTCTCCAAAGAAACCTTCTGCAAGGAAGAAGACGTGCACTAGTAAGCCCCAGTTGAAGGCCACGCTCATGGAGGACGATATCAGTCTGGTCCGTGGAGCTATGGAGGACACTTTTGAAGACATCTTGCAAATATTTGGAGAGAAGCAGGAGGAGCTATACGGGAGAATTGAAAAGGAATTGAAGGAACTACAACAAGTTGTCCGTTTGGTGTGCGCAATACCTACTGTGCCTCCCTCATCACAGATTGCAGAATTGGGGTTTGAACCAGCCCAATTGAGAATACTTGCAGATGCAAAAGAAGCTTGACTTCAAAGAGTCCAGGAAGAGAAGGAGAACACTACAAAAGCCTTGAAACAAGAGAAAGATGAAGCCTTAGAACAATTACGAGTAGCGCGGTACAATGTAGCTACCTACGAAAGTGAGAGAGAAGAGTTTCAGGCGATGCTCCAGGAGGAAAAATCTCAGCTACAGAAGGACAAAGAGAAGTTTCTTGTAGAGCGGGTCGTAGTCAAAGAAGTGGTGAGTAAAGCATGTCTCCATGTACCAGGATTGGTACAAGATGACCAGGATCCAGTCAAAGCTTAAATAGTGAAGCTCACTGAGACCCTCCAACAACTTCAAGCAAAGATAACAGAATTGGAGGTCCAAGCAGTACTGAGGACCCCATACGAGGTGCGTGACCAGAGAGAGGAGACCGCTAAGAACACACTAATAAGGACAAGAACCCTAGCCTAAAAATGCAAACAACTGAGTGATAGAAGCGCACAAACATATGAACGCCTCACCAAGGATCCAAAGCTAAGGAAGTTGGAAGCGCAATTACAGGAGGTGCAACATGAGGCATTTTCAGTGCAGGCACAGATGAAGTTGCTCACCGTAGTTAAAAGAATGAACAGATCCCCGGAGTATCATGCAGTACAACAACAGATCGCTTCCCTCCATGGAAAGGTAATGGAATTCATGCAAAAGTTGCAACTTGTGGAGGATGAAGGCTGCAAGGTGTTCAAAGAGATTGATGGGCATGGCTCGCAATTGGACCAAGTGGTTGCAACAATTGAACAATGCCTGTAAGGGCCTGTTATAGAGCAGACGATTCAGGAGATCATTGAGTAGGAGGCTCAAGCGAAGAAGAAAGTCGAGGTAGCTCGAGTTAATCTCAATGCCTTCGAAGTAACATTGTCCATACCTGAGTGACTTGGGACGAGTCACAGGTGAGTGTTGGGGGCTTGTTGGCCCTTGACCAAGTTTTGGGGAAACATTGGTTAGAGTTGAACCACTTTTGGACTTCAACACATTTTTGATTATTATGTATGATAGATAGATCTGTTATTTCTTAAGTGCTTTACTGTGTTAAGGGTAAATGAATGTTATATCTAACTCAATGCTAAGTGCTCAGGATATGTAATCATTTATTTTTACTGTGTCGATCTATATTTGGGTATGTTCTACGATGTTAATAAGGATATTGAACTAATGAATGTCATATTCTAAGGTTAACAGAATACCTTGTGAAGTGTTATTATCACATATTTGTTTCCCAACTTGGTTACAGACACTTGCGTCCTTTAACCCCCCTGCTTCTACCTTGGGTGAGACCTCGCCTGCTTCACAGGTGTTGCCGAAAGGGTCGATAGTCGAGGTTTTTTTGGTGCATTGTTAAGTGTTGAAACCTGGGTTTTCCCCTGTCCCAACAACTATCTTCTCAATCTTCTCTTCTATTTTAATATTTCCTTCCTATGTGCTTCTGAGAATCGTCTTGAATACTTCTTATAGACGCTTTTCTATCCGTTCCCTGTGCTACTTAACTTCATCTCTCTCAACCTATACATGATCGATTGTTATCTTTCGTGTATCACTTACTTGCTTGGCCAATTATAAAACTATCACATATGCTTGAGCTCTTGATTGTATCTCCTGTGTGACACTAACTTTAAGTTTATACAGTGCTTTGGTTGGGACCTTGGCTAGTGCCAAGTCCAAGAGAACAATGATCTTCAATTGCTTTGGCGTTGTCTCCTCATCCACTTTGATCCAGATTATTTTTGAGAACAAAATGAAAGTAGAGATAATACAATGAAATACACATAAATATTTCCAGAAATAGAGAAGTACAGTAATATACGATTTCTATTAATGAAGAAATGTACAGAGACTGTAAAAATATAGAGTGAAAGACTTGCTAGAATGGTGGAAGCTTATCTCTGAGAAGATATGTGATGGCTACTTGCATTTGCAAGAAGATGATTATTACAATGAGACTCTAAGGGACTTGTTAACATAAGTAAAATCCAAAACCATAACCCCAGAAGATGAAATCCAAAAGGTTTGCTGGCCCCGATGGGGGTAGTTGATACGTCAACTTCCCGGGGGCATAAATTTTGCATATGATCTCTGTTTGGGGCACTCGATTGGCCAAAGAAAATTTATTTGGAAATCGCCTGGACCCCGAATCCCCAAAAAATGTCGTTTAGGGCCTCAAAACGGCTCCGAAAGTTTGGAACCCAAAAAACTGTTGAAAAACTACCAAGATGGAAAATTGTTTTTCGATCCCATGGAATAGTTCGGTGGCCACCGATATCCACCTGGATCAATCTTGCCTCCTTAGGAAGCAATGGTCTCCATTGCGTTGAGTTCTCGGGGGAGAGAGGGAAGCATTTGCTGAATCTGAATCTTGGTGAGCTGCTTGCCTTGCTGAAGACGTCGCGCTGTTCGGTTTGTGGAAGGTTGTCACAAAACTGTTGCTGGCAGGGTTGACTCTATTCAACCAGTAGGGATATCTGAGATGAATGTGTGCATAAGGAATCTTTGCGTTTTGTTGCAATCTTGTCGGCCTGCTTCTGTTGGATAGAAGGTGCTTGGGCAGAGGCTGTAGTGGTTGTAGTATCCTTTTGTCCCCGTTTTGAACTGATTGTGAAGAAGCTAAATTTTGTAGTATGAGATGCTACCTTGTGACACTATTTAGGTGGGACAATAGTTGGAACTACCTCTGGTATTATGTAGAGATGAGCCCCCAAATTAACAATGACACTACGGGGTCGAGACTCATAAACAACATGGCACTTCCAGATATATGGCTAGCCCAAGAGAACATCACAGACACCTAGTGGGGAAACATGACATAATACCTCATCCTTGAAGGGTTGGATGCTATATGACAATCGACATTGCTAGCTGACATGAAGATCTCATCCTTGGCAAAGCCACCTGATGTTGTATGGCTAAGGGTGTGGTGTTGTCGACAATCCCAACTGTTTGACGACATCTACTGAGAAGAGGTTCTTCTGGCTTCCTCTATCAACAATAAAATGCAGCAGGGTCCCCTTCACCCACATCTGTGAATGAAAAAGGCACTCCCCCTCTTCAGGATCTGTTGGTTCTTCTGGTTGAATTGTTGCGATCGCGAGAATAACAGTGGGGTCTGCGTCCATGATCTATCTTTTACCATTATTTTCAGAATCAGATTCTGAATCAGGGTTCATCTCCTTGTCTTTGATCTTGGCCACCAATGACTGTTTTGAGCAACATTCCTCGTTGTTGTGTCGAGGGATTTTGCGGAAATCACACCATTTTCCAGTGTCCTTCTTTGTCTTCCTGTGACCCTTCTTTCCTTGTGGCTTGGACTGGTTTTCAGGAGACTGTTTATTAGGGACATATTTATCATACTTTGGTCATTGCATATTTGAAGACCCAAACTCCTATTTGTTTTGGTGCTTAAATTTATGCTCGATTTTAACAACATATCGATAAGAAGCATCGAGTGATGAGATGTCCAGAAAACCCATTTCAGTTTGGATGTATCTGTGTAGATCCCCACGGTATTTCAGAACCAAATGTCATTTGGAGTCTTATATGCCCAACTTGGTGTGCAAGGTATGGAAGGTATTGGTGAACTCCGAAACTACTTGGCCCCTCTCTTGCCGCAGTGTGGTCCATCTCATGTACTGGTCCTCATAGTTTCCAATAGGGTAATATTGTTCCTTTACCGCATCCACAAAAAAATCCCAATTGGGCTCGACCCCATATATTCCATACTCCTCTGTGGAACTTTGCTCCCAAAAAGTTTCCCACCAATGTTTGACATGGGGGAGAGATTTAAGGAGTGCGAAGGTGATCGTTTCCTTGTCGGAAAAATTATGAACAGAGAAATAAACTTCTAACAGATTTAACCATTTGTCTAGGGCATCCGCATCTATCTGACCTTAAAATATGGGAATATCAAAATTAACCTGTAAATTGAAAGGAGAGTGTTTAGTTCTAATTGATGATGTCAATCAGAGTTCAATTTAATTGTCAACCCGGGAAGGTAAACTTAGAAGTGCCACCTATAGGTCTAGAAAGATTTCTAATTTTTCCGAGATCTTTGGTTCTTTTACAAGAACATATTCAACAAGATCTCTTCCAACAACTAAACAAACCTAGATCTAACATTCATCGAGATCCTAAGGTTCTCTTACAAGAACACTTGAATTTTAGGATCTCCTCCAATATTAGAA
>SNQJ01S0092722.1:0-15975 GCA_010110895.2 Picea sitchensis | reverse complement strand
TATTTAATGTGTTGTCGATAACTTAAAATGCATAGATATACAATGATCAATCATACATAATACACAAAGACTGAAATTTTCTAAGGAAACCCATAAAGGGAAAACCTCTTCTTCTTGATATGATAAGTAATCTTTATATTCTTTACATTATCATTATTATGAGCACCAACTCATTGTGAGGCTACCACCTTTGTTCTCCAAGCTACAACTTGCTGAGAGAACCAACTCTCTGGTTTCTCTAGCACCCACTATAAGGAAGCACCAACTCCCTCACTGTTCCAACAACAACTGGATGGAAGCACCAACTTCCAGTCACACAGGCACCAAATTTTATATTAGAGAACCAATGTTCTCCCTTGCACCACCCTACCACCCTGGTTTCTCTGGCTACAACCAAATGGAAGCTACAACTCCCTGTGTTCAAGCGCCCACTTGACACTTAGAGGACAATAGTCCTCCCTAACACCTCCCTTCCACCCTAATTATAAAACTTCGTTACATAAACTTATTATAGTGATACAATGTTTATCTATAGCTTACCAGTCTCATCATCGTTCTACTGCACTGCTATGCTGTACCTACATTAGTGTCTTCCTGTTCGTATTCTTCTTTGAGCTTTCTGTTCTTCTTCTTTGTCTCTGCACGCACACCTTGTCTTAATCTGTCTCTCTCTCAGATAAGGATTTATATTCTATGCACTACGCCTCTTCTGTGCGTTTCATCTCTTGCACATCGCCTCCTTTCCTCACCTGAATCACTCTCAACCCAAGAAACCTACACTTCTCTATTATGTGTGTATTTATCATGCCAAATCGTCTGCCAGATCATACAACTAACTCTTCATCCCCTCTGGTGGTTACACTGAGTCTATTCTTCATCCATGGTTGTTGTGCTGAGATTCCTTAGCCTCTCTAGCAGTTAAGACTCTTCGTCCTCTCTGTCATAGTCGAGCTCATTGTCTCTTTTGTAGTTACAGACTTCGACACTTTTCCATTTGCCAATCGTCTCTATGAACAGTCTTCATTCCACTGGTAGATTCCTCGAGACTCTTCTTCTCCTCTGGCGATCACCCTACAGCTCCTCGAATTCTCTCGCAGATGCCATCACTTCATTCTGGCAGTTACAACCAGTCAAGTTTGTCTTCTTTGGCTGTTGGAGACTTTGAAGGATTGAGATCTTGCTGGAAGGTGAAACTAGAGATCAACGGTTCATCGTGAACTATCCCCACATGGACTGGAACCAGGTGCAAGATGCCTCTCCAAGTGACCTCTGGCTGTGACCAAAACCCTAATAAGAAAGGTTCTTCGCAACTTCATGTTTCGGGGATTCTGTTGTGAGTCTCCTTGACTCCTTCAACTCTCGGTATTCGTAATGGAGCCTAGTACCTTGTAAGCGCCTACCTTTATGTGACCACTAGCTTTGACCAAGCTCGTATCCTTAAAGTGTTTCACAACTCGCGATTTCGGGAATCCTGTGATGAGGCATCTCGCCTCTCCCATGTCGTGATCTTCGAAATGGGGCTTAGCTAGGCTACCTCCTTCCTCTCACATGACCATGAGTTGTGACCAAGAGCACTTATTCAAAAAGGCCGCTTTATGATTTCGACGATCTGCGATGTGGAGCCCAACAATGTGCTATCTCCTCCTTTAATTCTTTGACGATGTGACCTCCGGCTATGACCAAGGGTCAAGCAAGAGAGGTGCTTCATGATTTCACATATCGTGAAATCCTGTTGTGATTTTCCTTGTATCTCCCAATTCGTGATCTATGAAATGGGGCTTAGTAGTGCTAGCTCCTCTCTTCATCCTTCGACTATGTGACCTTGGCTATGATCACAGGCTAAACAATTGAGTGCTTCGCTCTCCAGATCAATGGTCCACAACCCTCTATGATCCAACAACTGTGATGATGTCGTGACCCCACATATCGCGAGTTCCCTCAACACTGTCTTTGAATTTCCTGATTTGCGAGTCAACGAAATTCCAATCGCTCGCCACGTGTCCTCTGGATCCAACGGCCAGGATCATTTCACGACCTTCCATATCGCGAGTTCCCACAACTCCTTCCTCTGAAATTCTCAATTTGTGAAACTCCGAAATGGATTCATATCAGATCAATGGTCGATATTTCTCGGTGATCCGACGACTATCCTCTGCTCCAGGACTTCAGTCTTCGGGACTTTGGGGGAGTGTTGATGGTAAAACTCCCGAAGAAAAAATCTTGGAGTGATGTCACTCTTGCATCACTCGATGATGTGTCATGAGACGGGCTGCCACGTGTCACTCAGATTCGTAATATTCACATTCTTGAAACGTCGAATTATCTTAACACTTGTCCTTGTATGATTGCACCACATGTTCTTGCTAACGTAGTCTACCACCTATCCTTGCTGACGTGGTATGCCACATTCACCTCCTAGATTTGATGGCCCAGAAGTCCTCGATCCAACGGCTCAGAGCATATTGCGATTTTGCGTTTCACGAGTTGGAAGGTTAGAGCACTTCCTTCCTTTGACTTTCCAGTCATCAAAATTTTGATCTTGTTGCCACATGCCTCTAGATCTGGCAGTTGACAAAAATTCACGTTTCGTGACTTTGGAGGTTAGATCACCTTCTTCCTTTGAATTTCCAGTCAGTGAGATGTTGATCTCTTGCCACATATCCTATGGAACCAATGGTCCAGGTTGTCCTCGATGGACGACCAAGATTCCTTCACATCTTTGGAGTGTTGGATGACTCCTGGGCTTATCCTCCTTGTAGCTCCACTGGATCTAACAATGCATGGTGCTCCTTGATGATGGAAGGTCCTCCTGCTTTTGGGACTTTGTAAACCCGCTTTACCTTGCACCTAAAGGTCGTGCACATTCTCCTGGATCCAACGATGATCGATCACCGTGCTTAGATCTAACGCCCGAGATCTGTTCTCCATCTGCACGCTCCTCCTGTCTGGACTTACGATGTCTTCCAGACCATCTCTTTCCATTGTTGCTGCTGTTCTTCCTTGATTTCATGTTTTCCATCACTGTTCTTGCCATCAATGAAAAGCGTACTCCCAACTGTAAACATGCCAACAGGTTCCCCTAATGAGATAAACTTAATTAATTCCTTTTTGAGCACTTTGAAGAGACAAATGAAGCCCATGCCCAAGAAACTAATATCATATGAATTTTATTTTGATCAATTGATATTTAGAGGTGTCTGAGGCATTTCTTCCCAACATGAGGTTTGGGATGCCTATATTCAACATAAAGAGCAAGGTTAATGATATTTACTTTGTAAATAAAACACAATCTCATATAGTCTATAGGAAAAAGTAAAATAAAGAAAGATGAAAGGTTATAACTTCTAAAATGGATTTCAAGAAGTCCCAAGAAGAATTTATATCTTGAACGATTTATAATCCTAGGAATGCAATGTAATAGGGGATTTTGTCGATTATAACTTTGAGAACTTTTTTGAGAAATTATAATGAGAGGAAGCCCTCAGATCCATTTTGAAGAGGATAAATGGTGTTGTAATGTGTATCCCATGAACTTCTCCCAGTATTTATGCTATCATTAATACCATTGTAAGGCTATAGTGTTCAATCATTGACTATTCTACATTGAATTTATAGCTCTTATGTTGCATTGCTCATCTAATTTGTTTCTTTGAGATGGTAGATAGAGATTGTAAATGGTGGTGTCATAATAAGATTCTTTTCTTTACACTTCTATTATGTTTTTGTGTTTATGCATTTCTTTAATATCTTTTTGTTTCCGAAAAATTTGTAGGAATTTATAACTAATCTTTTATCTATTGGTTAAGTTTTTCTTGTAGCTATGATAGGTTAGGTTAGTTTACATTTTTTGCACATAGGATAAAAGTGTATTTCTTATGTGTATTGCAATATGCATCTCATAATCATACCTTTATTTAAAGTAGTGGTTACCAAGCCATAATCTTGATGGGTGTCCTATTCCATATAGTGCGAGGTCTAATTGGGACTTTACATTAGGGATTTCCCCTATATATTGAAGAGCACTTTTCCTACGTCAACAGGTAGGAAGGAAAAATCACATCCGAGAGACCACTTTTGAACAATCGTGCGTTGATAGGAAGACCTTGGTAAATTACTAGTCACACAAACAACCATATTTTGTAGCTAATCTAAACTGACCACACACTATGCAATCTCCTAATCCACCATCTGTCTGCATCAATATACACCCATCATGTATTAAGAATAGAGTTGAGCTCATTCCACCAATGAAAAGAAAGTACGATCTCCAAGAGTCATACTAAACCAAAGGTCACCTAAATCTTCACTCCCAATCACATTGTTTATTGTTGTTTTAGTTTCATTGAGAAAGAAAATGTAAATACCATTGTAAACACCCTTATGCTATATTTTTTTTTTTCATTCATGTAAATAATTTTCTATAAATATAAGAAGTGATTTTAAAAAAATACTATACTCTACAATAAAAACAATAATCAATATAATATGTAAACATAAATGAACATACAATTAAAAAACAATAATCAATATAATATGTAAACATAAATGAACATATTAAGCCTATAACAATATAATATAGTTAATATAAACTCTCTAATTAATGACAAAGTATTTTTCCTTACTCTCTTTCTAACTTACATAAATTTAATAAAAAACAATAATCAATATGTAAACATAAATGAACATATTAACCCTATAACAATATAATATATAATATAGTTAATATAAACTCTCTAAATTAATGCCAAAGTATTTTTCCTTACTATATTACTAACTTACATAAATTCAACTCTTCGATGAACATGTCAATACGGAATTTTTTCATAAATATGTCCAATAAAGTTGCTCCTTATGTAAATGAGTGTTAAGGACTTTCAATTATATAGTAGCAAACAGAGTTTGAGGTGGAAATGGTATGTGTCCACTTTAATAGTTCAAGGGTAGATTGTGCAATCATCCTTACTTGATCATAAACCAATCATGATAATACAACTAGGTTCTTAAATAATATGACGTAATCGAATACTAGGGTCACAATGCATATGACGTAATATGAACCACTCAAAGGGTAAAAGTATGACAAGAATGACATTCCAAAAGATCAATCATTTAAACAAAGATAACTATAAATCAAATTTGATGTAGTGGAGTTTGATTAATTACCACTATCAAAATGTTTAATGGAAATTAGATAATTCTAAACTACTACCCACACTAAAAATTTTGTAAACAAACTACCCACACTTCTTCATAACTTCCATCACTTATGCCTAGACAATGTAGTATTGCAAAGGAAGAAAAAATCATCATATACTTGGAAATATATCCATGTGAATGGTGTGATTGAATTTACATTTATTTATTTGAATTTACATTTATTTATTAACACAACCGTGAGACAATTGCTTAGAAATATGATCCATGGAAAGGAAAAAATCCTAGAAAACACTCCACTTCAAGTCTCTTGAAAAACGTACTAAATTTTATGATGAAAAGATCCACTCTTGTTTCATATAAATAAAAAATAGGTGAACAACTTTGGGCAATATGATAAATGGTATGTTCAAGAAGTCATTTTTGTAGACAACGAGCATGAATATTTTTTTTTTTGAAAGCAAGTTGATATCAAAATTCTTAATATGAATTAACGATAAATATGAATCAATACTAAATATTAATCAATTTTATGGTTTCTTGAGGATGACTTTGAGATTCAATTATATGAAGTAACAAAATTATAGTTGATTTATTTATCATCCAATGTAGATTTGGATGATTTTTGTTATTGAGATGATTATGGATAAGTGAAAAACTAGATGAAATTTGTTCTGAAATATACCTCTAACTTAGAATATAATTTGTGGTGTTGAGTTTTTCATTGTTTATTCGATTTTTTCCCGACCACAGGAAAAACTTGACCACTAGTGAAGCATGTAGTGAGCATTGCAGGGTTGATGGAGGTTGATGAGATATACTTTGAGGATGGTGTCCTTGGTACTTCTATGATTTTCAACTTTGTCAATCTGCAACAAGCCATCAAGGATCACTCCTTGGACGTCCCAAATCTGCATACCATACCGCCAGGCCCCCTTGTGTCAATCGAGAATTCCAAGGCTCCCAATCATCAATGCTCCATGTAGGGTGGTAAGGTTGGTAACTCTACGTTCTCTAATTGCGAAGTGTCTCTCTAGAACTCTCTTCCCCATGATCAAGTATTTTCCCTCTCCCCTCCCCTTGATCCTAAGCCTAGCGAGTGTCCCACCTGCCTCAATTGCTTCCCTCCATCCTTGAAGATATCTCGAATTCTCAAAATACTCCCCCTTCATCCTCAAACTCCAAGTTGGAGAAACAATGCATTTAGGAAAGGACATATAGAAATAAAATAATCATGGGTGAAGATATAAAGATGGAATCAATACTTGAGCTCTTGAGTAAAACAATAGTCAACAAATTCAGTGGCAAGATGGTGGGGTTGAAAACCCTAAGGAGATTGCTTGATGAAAAATGACTTTCGGTTCTTAGTTATAGCTTGGAATTCCATGTGACAGAAAGATGATGGTTGTGTTTTAAATTCCGGTTGCATGAAGACACATCCTCCATTTTTAAGAGGAATTAGGGTTGGGTTCCTTCTAGTCTAGTTTTAAAAGAGTGGGATGTCATCTTTGACCCCACTAGATATTTGTTATCTGTAGTTCAGATCCAATCCATTCTTCCAAGCCTCCCTCTTCTCTTCTCTAAATATGAATTTTTAGACTTCATTGGAAATACAACCGGGTGCTTCATTAGTATTGAGCTAGACTAGGATACCAAGCCTAACCACTGATGGTATTGGGTGTAGGTAGAAGTTGACTTGAAAGATGGTTTGATGGAAGAGATTGAATTAGTCTGTGAAAAATTCTCCTCGATAGTTTAGCATTGGAGAATCCCCTTCATATGCTACAAATTCCATGAAGTTGGCCATATTTAGGCTCAGTGCAATAAGTTTTCTTCTATGAATCCTCCTTCTAAAAAAATATGGAAGAAAAAAGTATCTTAGAATAATTTAGGGGACTTGAAACCAGAGATCATGGTAGAGGTAGTTAAGGTGATAGGCTCCCAATATGCTGGTGAAAATACTGTGGATTTGGTTGTGGTGCTCTGTGCATTGATTACAGAAGGGTTGGAGGTCTTCCCCTCTAGTAAGTCTTCTCTCCATTTAGATTCTTTAATTTCAAATCTATATGTTGGCAAGCTACCCTCCCTGCTTCATCTCACCGATCGATGTAGATTTCTCCACACTTCGGGTGTCTCTAGATCAATACCCTTGTCCTTCCACCTTTGAGATCCCTAATCCCCCTTTTCAAGTTATCTCTCAAGGCTTCAACACTCCCTGCAATTTTTTTAGTCTCTCTACCCGATTTGTTTTCTAGGAAATATTTTCCAACAAATGGTGATAGTTACTCTCCCCCTTCCTCCTCCATGCCTAGATTTTCGAAAAGAAACATGATAAAAATATCCCTCAAACATGAATACCATCTCCATCTCTGCATCAAGTATAAGGAAGAGGATCCTATTTTCAGGGGGCTAGTGATCGATAAACCTCTGGTTTCTTAGGTGGGATGGAAGTCCCACCTCTCTCAGGCTCAAATTAAAGCTAAAAAAGACATAAGGAGTGGGAGGAATTCCACCATTGTTTGGGACCTTGGAGCAAGGAAATCCTGAGGAAGGGTTTCTCCATGATCTGTCTATCAATGCTCATGGGCTTGGGGTTTCCCCAAACATCCTATCCCTCAAGAGGATCATTAAATCCTATTCTCTTACTGTTTTTATGATCCAAGATACCATTTGCTTTGTCTCCAAGGTCATATATTCATTCTACCATTGGTTGAAGGATTGGTCATTCATCTCTATAGATTATGACGACTTATCAAGTGGACTTATTATAACATGGAACCCCAACCTCAAAGTGATTTCATCATCCTCTCTTAATTCTGATAGTGTGGTGTACCTGGAGGATCATTTCCTTGCTAATTCATTTCATCTGATCAACATCTACGACCCTTACTTTGAAAAAAGGTCCTTTTGGGAGCTTGCCTCATAAGGGATGCTCTTCGCCCCCAACATTATCTTAGGTGGAGACCTCAATTTCACCCTATCGATCCATGAGGTTTTGGGAGTTCACCCTAAAAAATATCTCACGGAGGGTTTCTTTTCTCACTTGATTGAGGAATCACATTTGGTTGATATGGAACCTCCCAAACTGATCCCTACTTGGAGGAATGGAAGAAAAGGTGAGGACAAGGTTGCTAAGTGTCTGGAAAAATTACTCATATCCGAATCTCTTCCAGATGGTCCCTGGATTATTAAATCCTTGGTTTCCTCGAGGGTTATCTCAAATCATATGCCAATTTTGTTGAAAATAGATCAAAAAGAGATCAAGCCTCCCTCCACTATGAATTTTAATCACTCCTCGCTCCAATATGATCTCTTCGATCTAGACCCATTTGTAGGAGGATTTTGGGACATCTTTCATGCAAAAATTTGTGAATAATATGTCCAAAGTAAGAAAATACACAAAAGAATGGGTCTCTTCCTAGAACAAGAATTCACAAGCACCTCTCCTAGAAACCAAGTCTAAAAGGAATTCCTTGCTTATGGATATCTTGACTAGAATCCTCTCTGATGAAAAGGAGGTCTCCCTTAAGTCTCTCATAAATTAGAGACAAGACCTATTGTCCAAGAATAAAATGTAATGGTGCCTCAAAAGAAGGTTTGTATGGTTAAAGAAAGCAAACAAGAATACTAAATTTTTCCATAGAATCACTAACTTTTAGAAAAATCTTAACTCCATTTGGGAAATCATTGATCAAAATGGAGTGCTTGTCAAATACTTTGAAGACAAGGAAGAAGAAGGGAGGGATTATTTTGGAAATATTTTCAAGGACCCATTGGGGTGCTCAATTGAGGAAATCCTAAAGGTAATTATCCTCTTCCCAAGGGTTTACAATGAAGAAATGAATGACTCCATACAAGATGATGTAATAGGAGAAAGTGTCTCCACCCTCTCTTTCCTTCAAAAATGAAAAATATCAGGTCTGGATGGCCTCACTACATAATTCTAATTGGGCTTCTATGAGCTCCTAAAATATGATCTCCTTAAATTGGTTTGGGAGTCGAAATGATATGGTAAAGTCCTCGGTTCATTCAATGCTACTTATTTGGCTCTCATGCCAAAAAGGAAGGAAGCCTTCTCCTTTGATGAATACAAACCAATATCATGTTGTAATGTCATATACAAACTCATTTAAGATATAATTGCTAAGATTCTCAAGTCCCTCCTTAGAGATATCATTTTCTAGGAACAATTCAATTTTCTATTTAAAAGACAAATTCATGGTGTTGTTGCTCTGGCCCAAGAGGTCATCCAATCTGTCAAGACCAAGAATATCCCTTCAATTGTTCTTATATTGGACCTCTTAGAATCCTTCATCAAACTTAACTTGTTCTACCTTAGACTTGGAGTTTTCTTGATTCAAATGGGAATGCATCTGTCCATTGTCAACTGGATTATGAGCTTCATCTAGTATTCCTCCTTCATGGTCCTCATTAATAGATTCCCCTCCAAATTATTCCTCTCTTTGAGAGGGATAAGACAGGGATTCCCCCTCTCTCCCTTCTTGTTTATTCTAACATCTGAGGGGATTATCAAGTTAATTTCAAATGACAATATCATGCTAGTTAAACGGAGTTAAAAATCACCCCCTCTAAAATCATTTCTCATTTGTTATTTGTTGATGACATCCTCCTCTTTAGTGTAGGATCTCAAGAATTTCAAGTCCTTAAAGACATTTTGGACTTTTACTATATTTCTACATGTACGGAGATCAATATTATCAAGTCCAACCTTATTTCCAGCTTCCTTCCAGAAAATATGCAGCCATAGTTGCACAATCTACTTCCCTTCTCGCGTAAGAGCATTAATAAAGGTTTAAAATATCTAGGTTTTGTACTGAATACTAATGCCTACTCTTTTGAGGAATGGCTATGGTTATTCAAAAAGGTTTAAGAAAAACCTTCATTATGGGTTTATAGATTTCTATCGCTATGAGGGAGATTAATTCTTTTTCAATCTGTCCTTGGAAGAATCCCAGTTTACTGGACTTCCATAGCTAAATTACTAAAAGGAATCCTTACGAAAATAAAAAATATTAGATTCCAATTTCTCTAGATTGGAAATATGAATTCACATGACATCCTTCTAGTTAAGTGGTCCAATATTGCTTATCCTAAGATTTTAGGAGGTTGGGGTATAAAAGCATTTACCTTTTCATCGAGGCTCTAGTTGCTAGAAATATTTGGAGGCCTACACACAATAGATATGTCTAGGCAAGTGTGATGTCCTCAACATATTTTGCAACCATTTTAGTGGAAGATTGATTTTTTTTACCCCTCAAATTGTCCAAAAACAACTCAATTATTTGGAAATCCTTTTTGGAAGCTTTCCCTCTCATTGGAAACTGGCCAGTATGGAAAATTGGTAATGGAAAAAAGTTAGAATAGAGGAGGACCTGTGGACATGAGATAATGAGGACTTCAAGCTCTCAGAGGATCTTCTTGCAAAACTGTATGATCAAGGTATTTCTTTCCTATGGGACACCAAATATCTTGATCATGTTAGGACTGGATGGTTTGGATGGAGTTCTGATTTGGATATGGGTTTAGAAGGAAGAATCATGACATAATGGAAACATTATGTTGGTAAAATATGCTCCAGTTTCATCAAGATAATCGAAGAAGAGGAAGATACCCAGTGTTGGTCTAAAATTCCTCAAACTTGATAATTCACTACAATACTTGGTTATAAAATGCAGGATGAAGTTGTCTTTCACGATGAGAAATCTTGGTGGTGGGAACGTGTGTGGAAATTTCATGCTCCATTGAAAGCGATTGTTTTGATGTGGCTGACACTATGGAAAAAACTATTGACATGGGACAATGGACTCAAAAGAGGCTGGGTAGGCCCCAACATTTGCTCTTTATGTAGGCA
This sequence comes from Picea sitchensis, assembly GCA_010110895.2. NCBI lineage: Eukaryota > Viridiplantae > Streptophyta > Pinopsida > Pinales > Pinaceae > Picea > Picea sitchensis. The sequence goes on along the minus strand of SNQJ01S0092722.1, from coordinate 4,949 downwards.
GGAATTTGAATCAGTGCAACACCTTTTCATTTCATGCCCCTTTTCGGCCAAGTGTGGTTATCAGTTGAAAAATATTCAAACCAAAGGAACGATGTAATATGTCATGCCTTGAAGACTATTTAAAAGCATGGTTTTCATATGTTTCTATGAAATTCTTTGACTCTCTACTGTGTTTCTTAATCTTTTTATCTTTTGGGCTCAAAACCTTTTCTTATTTCAAGAGAAACATATCCTTGTTGAGGTGGTGGCATGCATGGGTGTTAAGCTCTCTTAGGAATTCAAATGTGAACCTAAAAATTTGAATCCACGCCAGTCGTCCATGCCCTCTTTGGGATTCCATATTCCTTGGGGTTTCTTTGATGGTGCAAGCTAATGGATTCCCCCTAGGTGTGATATTGGTGTGGTTCTGTACATAAATGGCTCCCACTATTTTCATATTCGTTTTGGTCTAGGTCATGGATCTAACTCCAAATATGAGTTTTCTACCTCATGGAATCTATTGCACTAGGCTAACAACAAATTCAAAGTGCAAGTAGTTCATCTTTAGTCTCTCTTGAATCATATCCATGACTCTATTCTTGAATTTGAATGGACATCCCTTTCCCATATCTACAGAGAACTAAACTCCAAGGTTGATGAAATTTCCAAAGAATCCTTGACTCTTCTTGATGACTCATTCATCTCCCATGAATTATTTGATGGTCAGGTTCTCAAGGACATGTCTCTCCATTTCTAGATTCTCTTTCATCCTTCATTCTTTAACGCCTCTTATAAATTTGTATTGAGACGTCTGAATTTTTTTGTTGTTAATATGTAGATGAAGATTATGTTTTAATTGTTAATGTACCTCGAATTCAGTAGGTTGTATATATTATTTTGTAAACCCATTTCTCATAGAAAGTTTCCTAGTCCCCTTTGGGTAGAAATATGTATATTATTCCATTGGAATATAACATTTTTTTTTCTAAAAAAAAAAACTTAGAGTCTAAGAGATTTTCCAAGAATAGGGTCCTTAATGACTAATGAGGTGTAGCTATATCTATGGCAAGGCTAATATAGGTTGTGTAAAAAACAATGTCATAAAAAATAATCTATATTTCTCTGAAAAATATTGCACTATTATCAAAGTGGGCAGGGGTGTAGCCCCTTATAAATTTAGGTTAGTTGTAGAGTCTTCATGGAAATAATTTGTAGAAATATGTGTGTAAGTGTTTAGATGAATATAAAAAACAATGAAAAAAAAAAATCCTAAAACTCCACAATACCTATTTGTGAGGTATCCCCATAGAACAAGCCACTATAACTACTACATTGTTGGAAGTGAATGACTCATATTGTGGAAATAAAAGAGTATTCGATCATAAAAAATACACATACACAATTGGATATTTATAGACATTTCACATTCAACTACATAGAGTACTTATGATTTGTAATTATATATATAATCAATGAAATCCACATAGATGATTTCATACTATCCTCATCAATGCAAATATGTTGTGTATGATCTTCCATCACCACATAACACGTTCTCCCACAACTCAAGAATGGATGAGGATCACATGAACTACAATTAGAATGAATAAACTATCTAGATGACCTCATCTAACTATAATCAAATATCTAGTCTCAAGGACTAAACCTTGGCCCTCCATCATCAAATTTCACACTATCTAAAGACCCCCGTTATTGGGATGTAATGATGAATGTGCTATGTTGAATCAAACTATATGTTGGGATAAAAATAAAAATTTAGATATATTCTATTTATTTTTCACAAACCCATGATCTACCCCTTGTTACAATAATAGGTGTGCTCGTTTCACCATAGACAATATCACTATATTGTCACCCAACCATAGGCACAAAGGCCACCCCGAGCACCTTAACCTTGACAGAACGAATAATTTTGGAAGAAAACATTAGAACCACTAGCCAACTAAGGTAGCATACATCTCTCCAAAGCTAGTGTACCAAGCATAAAATCAAAACCATAACCAAAAGACCAAGTCACTGCTACAACAATTGCAGTTCTCCTCTAGTCATGCACACCACTACTCCTTATGCGGTTGTGAGAGTGAGTGAGTCCAAATGAGCTCTAGCACCATCTATTTATACACCTCCAAGTCACCTAACTGGGTCGAATTCTCTTTCTGGAGGCTTATAACTTAATATTAATTATTCTCTTGAGCAGACTTGTCTTCTAGTCTTATTATCCAACATTTTAGGGTTTCTCTTGCTTCCCATAATATTCTAGTCTTGTCAAAGGTTACAAATAGAGATTAATACCTCTCGTAGGTATTGTAATTTAAACACTCCATCCTAGATAGGGAGGTATTAAAGGAAATGGTATTGAGCACAAACAAACCATCCAATCGGTAGCATCATCATAGTCGTGCATGCTATCTCATGATCAAATCACGAGCACCATAATCACTATCCAATACTAGTGATAATATCCATGGAAGCCAGAATTCCATCCAATAGAACACAACTATTCTATCCATAGTAGTATACAACTACTATCCAGTGGTATACAACCACTCCAAGTAGCACACGACTACTTAATCAGTGACACATACAATCACCACCAGTGGAACACATCCACCATAGTAGAACACAACTACTATCCTGATATCATCCTACATCACCAATGTCATCAGCTGCATCACCTCTAAGATGTACTAGCATGAGGTGAATGCATCATATCTAAGTTGTACTTGCATGATCCAGAGTATCATATACATCAGCTCTAAGTCGTACTAGCATGACATAACTAGCATGATTCCAATGCATCATATCTAAGTTGTATGCCACCTCTACGTTGTACTCACATGGTGTAGATCAATTCCTCACTATGTCATCTCTAAGTTGTATGATCATTTGTAAGCCATACTAGCATGCCATATCTAGCATGATGCCAATGCATCATATATAAGCTGTATGCCACCTCTAATATGTATTCACATGATCATGTCTAGTATGACACGAACCCTCTTGCATCATCTGCAAGTTGTATGATCATCTCTAAGCCGTACTAGCATGACATATCTAGAATGATGCATGGCCACTACATCATATCTAAGTTGCATGCCACCACTAAGATGTACTCTCATGATCATATCTAGGATGATGCAGCTCACCAACATCATCTCTAATTTGTACTACCATGACATAACTAGCATGGTGTCAATACATCATATCTAAGTTGTATGTCATCTCTAAGTTGTACTCGAACGATGCTCCTCGAGTCATTGTATCAAAAAATCCAACCATCTGTATCATTTCTAAGTTGTACTAGTGTGATCGTAACTAGCATGATGCAAGCATCATATTTAATTTGTATTACCACCTCCAAGATATACTAGCATGATATAAATTCACAAGTCACTGACAGTCCATGATGCCACATATCAGTTCTCCCTCCCAACTGAGGAAGTCATCTCCTCCATTTCAACCAAGGGAGCAATCTCCATGAGCCCTAGCCCGTCCCTCAAGTATACAAACTTTATCTTGGACAAAGGATTCATAAAAATATTTGCAGTCTTCTCATCAATGGAGATATACTGGAGAAGCACTTCTGCCTTGTGGAATTTATCACGCAGAAAATAATACTTGATCTCAATGTGCTTCGACCTGTCATGGAACATCAGGTTCTCTGAGAGCTTCACATAACTCTGGTTATCACAATATATCATGGTTGAATCTAAAACCTAATCAAATAGTCCAGAAACTAGCTTACGAAGCCACACAACTTCCATACAAGCATCATAAGCTGCAATTTACTCTGCTTCTGCAGTGTTGAGTGTAACATACTTCTATTTTCTTGTATGCCATGATATCCTAATCGATACCATACTGAAACATAGTCCAGAAACACTCTTCCTATCCTTTGCACTCCCTGCCCAATCAAAAACAGTAAATCTGTGTAGTTGTACATCATTGTTTGAGGCATATCTCAAACCATAAGTAATCCTCCCAAGATATCTCAAGATATGCTTTATAGCTATCCAATGCTCTTGTCTAGGTTCCACCTAGAACTATTTGAACGTGTTCATAGTAAAGAAAATGTAAGACCTAGTATTCACCAAATACATCAAGGATCCAATCAAATTTCGGTACAGGTTCAAGTCTACTGGATCAGAATCAGAGTCTCTCAACTTCCTCAAATCTGTCACCATGGGAGTTTCCATGGATTTACAATCCATCATGCCAAACTTCTGAGGGATATTTACAACATACTTCCCTTGTTCTAGGAAGACTTCACCATGCTTCTGCCATACTTCTAGTCCCATGTAATAGTGCATGAGACCAAGATCATTCATATCAAACTATGAGGCTAGCTCCTTCTTACACTGAACAATAAAAGGCTCTGCAACTGTCAGGAAAAAATCATCAACATATAATAGTAGAATCACAGGTGCACTATTCATAACTTTGTAGTAAAGGTATGGATCGACATGACTCTTGGAAAATATAGGTCTCGTCAAATAGCTATTGATACATGCATACCAAGCTCTTGGATCTTGCTTGAGTCCATACAAGGCCTTCTTTAGTCTGCATACATGGGTTTCTCTTGGACGTACCTCAAAACCTTGAGATTTCTGTTATAACCCTAAATTGCACCACACATGCTTACCTGGCATCAGGCCAACTCATATCCCTTCTTTGCAAAAACTCTATTGAACAACTCTTTGAAAATCCTCTTGTGTCAAGGCCCACGTGTCCTAACCCATTACTGCATGTGTGTGCACATTGGCTGACTCACAACAGCCCACGTGTACCTAACAAAGCACGAAAAAAGGAAAGTTGCCGATGGAACAAAAAGCTATGGGTCAGTTAACTGAAACTCTCGACCATGCATGGCCTAGGGTTCGTCTAAAACCCTAGTTCCTTCTAGCCTATAAAAGAAGGGGTAGGGGTACCATTTGGAGGAGGAAAAAATA
>SNQJ01S0092721.1:48960-63558 GCA_010110895.2 Picea sitchensis | reverse complement strand
CATGTCAGATCATAAAGCATTTACAGGAAGTTACCACATCTGTAATTTTTTTGAAAATTTCAATTTTTAACACAAAAATTCCATAAATCGATTTTAATGTAGAAATAACAATCATGATACTATATTAATCAATTTCAATAAAACATGGGGGATTTATGGAGGTTTAGTGAAGAAAATGGTGGATAATGATGGGATTTTAGGACAAAGAATAGGCCAAAGAATGAAACCAACACCAACCTAGACGAGAGAACCAAAAAACGATTAACCCCCAACAACGAGATCATTCTAAGGATCTATGGTCTACTGAATATTCACAAAGAAGATATCCCTCTTAGACCCATAGTGAATACCATAGGTTCACCAACCTATGAGCTGGCTAAACATGTAGCCAAGATCCTTAGCCCCTTGGTAGGCCACAATGACTCTTTCATTAAAGACTCCAATGAATTTATTGATATCATTAAAAATGAAAAGGTAAGGCCTCAAGACACCCTCATTAGCTTTGATGTAATCTACCTTTTCACTAAAATCCCCTTAGATGAAGCTATCCAGATTGTCAAAGAAGTCACCGATCCTGAAACAGCTAACCTAGACGAGGTCTGCTTGCGCTCCACTTTATTTAGTTACCAAGGAGAATTCTATGAACAAACCAATGGTGTAGAAATGGGCTCCCCACTGTCCCTCATTGTTACAAACCTTTTCATGGAAAATTTTGAAAAGAAAGCTCTGGACTCCTTTCCCCTAAAACCATTAAGGTGGAAAAGATATGTTGATGACACCAATGTTCTCTGGCCCCACAGGAAAGTACAATTACATCATTTTTTTCAACACCTAAACAACATATCTGAAGATATAAAATTCACAATGGAACTCGAAGAGAATGATAGCATCCCCTTTCTAGACATTCTTATCAAAAATAAAAGTAATGGGGATCTAGGACATGTGGTTTATAGAAAGAAGACCCACACTAACATCTATCTCCACGGAAACTCCCATCACCACCCCAACCAAAAACTAGGTGTACTAAAAACCTTAGCCACTAGAGCCATAAGAATCTCTGATGAAACACACATAGATAAAGAAATAGATCACCTCACCAAGACTTTTAAGAACATAGGTTATAAACACAAAGACATTAAGAATGCAATAAACAGAACCCTACAAAAAACTCGCGATACTCCCAACATCCCCAAAGACCAGAACCCTAATACAGGTGCCTGCCTTCCTTACATCCATGGAGTGACCGATAGAATTGCAAGAGTCCTCAGCAAAAAAGAGATTAAAACCTCCATCAAACCACTTGAAACCATGAAACATAGTATGAGATCCGTCAAAGACAAACTTGACCCTCACAATGGCAAAGGAATCTACAAAATAGAGTGCTCATGCAAAAAATGCTACATTGGTGAAACTGGTCGCTACTTCCAGATTAGGATAAAAGAGCATGGAGTTGACATTTAGAATGAACGCATCCACACTTCTCCCCTAGCTGAACACTCCCTTAAAACAAGACACCATGTTCACCTAGAAGACACCAAAATCCTTGCCAAAGAAAATCACCTCTTTAAATGGCATATTAGAGAAACTATTGAAATCCGAAAACATCCTAGTAACCTCAACAAAGATAGTGGGTTAGAACTATGTGAAAACTAGTTCCCTTTGATCCATAGAAACAACAATAATCATTGATAATTATACAATCTAAATACTATTGATTAATTTATTCATTAATAACCCCTCGTAATTATAAATCACACCCTAATAAAAACACTTATTAAATAAACAATCCTATTAAAGAATATTTATAATATTAATATTAATATTGACCTAATTTAAAGATAACTTAATAAGACTCTTTAAATAACTTAATAACTAGAACATAATTGATTAAATTTAAAAATTCATAACCTTGAATTAATTAATATTTAGAATATACCCCTTAATAACATAATGGTAAACCCAACAAACTTAATAATCTACATAATAATCAATAATTAAACCCTACTATTTCATTAATATAATACCTAGAACATAGTTAATTAATATTAAGATAAAAACATTAAATTAATAATAGTTTAAAATAAACCTTAAAACTTAAATAACCAAAATAAGAAACCCCAATAAACTTTAAAAGAACTAATCTTATTAAATAATTTTACTAAAAACTTAGCCAACACTTAGATTTCCCCACACTTCTAGTATTTAATACCAGCTCTTCGCTTCATTTTAACCATGGCTCATTGTCCTGAAGATGGATCGTGATCTGGATCTGAAACGTTGGCATTCTATTGAAAAAATTGTGGCTCATCCGATCAACACTGAAAATCCCAACCACATAAATCTCATTAATCAGATCATTTCCCTATACGACAAGGAGACTCTGGACAAAATTTGTGTTTTAGAAAAGCTCAGGGTTAAGATAAAGAGAAGAATGGCAAATCTGGAATTTCTCAAGAAATGTAGGGACGAAAACGTGCTACCCAAATTCGCGCAGATCCAATAGAGAACCAAGAACAAATGGAACAACGCGACCGTCTCCAGGTTAGGGTTATCCATTATTAGAGGCGAAATTAGGAAGAACAGGTCTATTCTGGAACACTTATCCAAAAACGCACTAAAACTCCACCTGAAACTAGCGCAGGTTGTGACACCTGAATTATGGAAGATAGTAGATGCCATTACAGCCATGAAACCGGACTGTGCTTACGTGCATGCTCAGAACATACATTCCTCCAAGCTGGAATGGCTACTCAACAACAAAAACGATGGTCGTAACACCAATGCAAAGAATGTGGTAAACCTCTCTGCGCGCACGTTGAACAAAACCGAGTTGGGCGTATTGGAAAGAGGCTTAACTTTCGTTGTATCCTCGTCCTCCATCCCTACCGATAACATTATTTGTTGCATAGAGGATGGAATACAAAACCTCAGTGATGAAGACAAAGAATTAATACGACAAAATTGCTCAGTCATTCTACGCAAAGCCAAACCTCCGAGAAGCAATATGAGTAATGAGGAACGTGCAGCCTTAAAGAACCTAAGAAATGATGGAAACTTGGTGATTCTCAAGCCAGACAAAGGAGGCACTACTGTTCATATGAACCTTAGTGATTACAATAGGAAAATGAATGAATACCTAACCCAAAGTGGCAACTACAGGCTTAATCACAATCCCATTAAGAAGATTATAAGGGAAGTAAAGAAAGCCATCAACAGTTCCAACCTAGACGAGAGAACCAAAAAACGATTAACCCCCAACAACAAGATCATCCCAAGGATCTACGGTCTACCGAAAATTCACAAAGAAGGTATCCCTCTTAGACCCATAGTGAATACAATAGGTTCACCAACCTATGAGCTGGCTAAACACGTAGCCAAGATCCTTAGCCCCTTAGTAGGCCACACTGACTCTTTCATTAAAGACTCCAATGAATTTATTAACATCATTAAAAATGAAAAGGTAAGGCCTCAAGACACCCTCATTAGCTTTGGTGTAGTCTCCCTTTTCACTAAAATCCCCTTAGATGAACCTATCCAAATTGTCAAAGAAGCCATCGATCCTTAAACAACTAACTTAGCCAAGGTCTGCTTGTGCTCCACTTTCTTTAGTTACCAGGGAGAATTCTATGAACAAACCAACGACATAGCAATGGGCTCCCCACTGTCCACCATTGTTGCCAACCTATTCATGGAATTTTTTTAAAAGAAAGCTCTGAACTCCTTTCCCGTAGAACCGTTAAGGTGGAAAAGATATGTTGATGACACCAATGTTCTCTAGCCCCATGGGAAAGTAGAATTACATAATTTTTTTCAACACCTAAAAAACATATCCGAAGATATAAAATTCACAATGGAAGTTGGAGAGAATGATAACATCCCCTTTCTAGATGTTCTTATCAAAAGGAAAAGTAATGAGGATCTAGAACATGCGGTTTATAGAAAGAAGACCCACATTGAGAACTATCTCCACGCAAACTCCCATCACCACCCCAACCAGAAACTAGGTGTCCTAAAATCCTTAGCCACTAGAGCCATAAGAATCTCTGATGAAGCACACCTAGATAAAGAAACAGATCACCTCACCAAGACTTTTAAGAACATGGGTTATAAACACAAAGACATTAAGAATGCAATAAACAGAGCCCTAGAAAAAACTCGTGATAATCCCAACATCCCCAAAGACTAGAACCCTAATAGAGGTGCTTGCCTTCCTTACATCCAAGGAGTGACCGATAGGATTGCAAGAGCCCTCAGCAAAAAAAAGATTAAAACCTCCTTCAAACCACTTGAAACCATCAAACATAGTATGAGATCCGTCAAAGACAAACTTGACCCTCGCAATGGCAAAGGAAAATGCCATGTGGAAAATGCTACATCGGTGAAACTGATCACTCCTTCATGATTAGGATAAAAGAGCATGGATTTCACATTAAGAATGAACTCATCCACACTTATGCCCTAGCTGAACACTGCCTTAAAACAAGACAACATGTTCGCCTAGAAGACACCAAAATACTCGCCCGAGAAAATCACCTCTTTAAACGGCGTATTAGAGAAGCTATTGAAATCCGAAAACATCCTAGTAACCTAAACAGAGATAGTGGGTTAGAAATAAACGAATACTGGTTCTCTTTGATCCATAGAAACAACAATAATCATTGATAATTATACTATCTAAATACGATTAATTAATTTGTTCATTAATAATTGTCCTATTTATAAATCACAACCTAATAAAAACACTTATTAAATAAACAATCCTATTAAAGAATATTAAACTCATATTTATAATATTAATATTTATATTGACCTAATTTAAAGATAACTTAATAAGACTCTGTAAATAACTTAATACCTAGACCATAATTGACTAAATTTAAAAATTAATAACCCCTAATTAATTAATATTTAGAATATACCCCTTAATAACATAATGGTAAACCCAAAAAACTTAATAATCTCCATAATAACCAATAATTAAACCCTACTGTTTCATTAATATAATACCTAAAACATCTTAATTAATATTAAGATAAAAACATTAAATTAATAATAGTTTAGAATAAACCTTAAAACTTAAATAACCAAAATAAAAAAAACCCTAATAAATTTTAAAAATTAAACCTTACTATTTCATTAATATAATACCTAGAACATCTTAATTAATATTAAGATAAAAACATTAAATTAATAATAGTTTAGAATAAACCTTAAAACTTGAATAACCAAAATCAAAAACCCTAATAAACCTTAAAAGAAGTAATCTTATTAAATAATTTTACTAAAAACTTAGCCGACACCTAGGTTTCCCCACACTTCCAGTATTTAATACTAGTAACTCCCTTCATTTTAACCCAAGCTCAATGTCCTGAAGATGGATCCTGATTTGGATCCGAAACATCGACAATCTATGGACAAAACTGCGGCTAATCCTATCAACACTGAACATCCCAACCCCATAAATTTCATTAATCAGAGCATTTCCTTGTACGGTAGGGAGACTCTGGACGAAATTCATGTTTTAGAAAAGCTTAGGGTTAAGAGAAAGAGAAGAGTGATAGATCTGGAATTTCTCAAGAAATGTAGGGACGAAAACATGCTACCCAAATTCGCGCAGATCAAGCATAGAATCAAGAACAAATGGAACAATGTGTCCTTCTCCAGGTTATGTTTACCCATTGTTAGAGTTTAAATTAGGAAGAGCAACTGTATTCTGGAACACCTATCCAAAAATGCGCTAAAATTCCACCTGAAACTAGCTCAGGTCGTGACACAGGAATTATGGAAGATAGTAGACACCATTGCAGCCATGAAAGTAGATCGTGTTTACGTGCAAGCTCAGAACAGACATTCCTCCAAGCTGGAACGACTACTCAACAGTAAAAAAGATATTCGTGACACCAACGCAAAGAATGTGGTAAACCTCTCTACGCGCACGTTGAACAAAACCGAGCTGGGCGTATTGGAAAGAGGATTAAATTCCGTTGTATCCTCGTCCTCCATCCCTACCGATAACATTATTTGTTGCATAGAGGATGGCATACAAAACCTCAATGATGAAGACAAAGAATTCATACGACAAGATTTCTCAGTCATCCTACGCAAAGCCAAACCTCCGAGAAGGAATATGAGTAATGAGGAACGCACAGCCTTAAAGAACCTAAGAAATGATGAAAACTTGGTGATTCTAAAGGCAGACAAAGGAGGTACTATTGTTCTTATGAACCTTAATGATTACAATAGGAAAATGAATGAACACCTAACCCATACTGGCAGCTACAGGAAACTTAATTGCAATCCCATAAAGAATATTATAAGGCAAGTAAAGAAATCCATCATCACTTCCAACCTAGACGAGAGAACCAAAAAACGATTAACCCCCAACAACAAGATCACACCAAGGATCTACGATCTACCGAAAATTATCAAAGAAGATATCCCTCTTAGACCCATAGTGAATACCATAGGTTGACCAACCTATGAGTTGGCTAAACACGTAGCCAAGATCCTTAGCCCCTTAGTAGGCCACAATGACTCTTTCATTAAAGAGTCCAATGCATTTATTAATATCATTAAAAGTGAAAAGGTAAGGACTCAAGACACCCTCATTAGCTTTGATGTAATCTTCCTTTTCACTAAAATCCCCTTAGATGAAGCTATCCAGAATGTCAAAGAAGTCATCGATCCTGAAACAACTAACCTAGCCGAGGTCTGCTTGCGCTCCACTTTCTTTAGTTACCAAGGAGAATTCTATGAACAAACCAATGGCGTAGCAATGGGCTCCCCACTATCACCCATTGTTACAAACCTTTTCATTGAAAATTTTGAAAAGAAAGCTCTGGACTCCTTTCCCCTAAAACCATAAAGCTGGAAAAGATATGTTGATGACACCAATGTTCTCTGGCCCCACGAGAAAGTAGAATTACATAATTTTTTTCAACACCTTAACAACATATCCGAAGATATAAAATTCACAATGGAACTCGAAGAGAATGATAGCATCCCCTTTCTAGGCATTCTTATCAAAAGGAAAAGTAATGGGGATCTAGGACATGCAGTTTATAGAAAGAAGAGCCACATTGAGAACTATTTCCATGCAAACTCCCATCACCACCCGAACCAAAAACTAGGTGTCCTAAAAACCTTAGCCACTAGAGCCATAAGAATCTCCGATGAAGCACACCTAGATAAAGAAACAAATCACCTCACCAATACTTTTAAGAATATAGGTTATAAACACAAAGACATTCAGAATGCAATAAACATAGCCCTAGAAAAAACCCGCGATAATCCCAACATCCCCAAAGAACAGAACCCTAATAGACGTGCCTGCCTTCCTTACATCCAAGGAGTGACCGATAGGATTTCAAGAGTCATTGGCAAAAAAGAGATTAAAACCTCCTTCAAACCACTTGAAACCATCAAACATAGTATGAGATCCGTCAAAGACAAACTTGACCCTCATAATGGCAAAGAAATCTACAAAATAGAGTGCTCATGCGGAAAATGCTACATCAGTGAAACTGGTCGCTCCTTCCAGATTAGGATAAAAGAGTGTGGAGCTGACATTAAGAATGAACGCATCTGCACTTCTGCCCTAGCTGAACACTGCCTTAAAACAAGACACCATATTCACATAGAAGACACCAAAATCCTCGCCAAAGAAAATCACCTCTTTAAACGACGTATTAGAGAAGCTATATAATTCTGAAAACATCCTAGTAACCTGAACAAAGATAGTGGATTAGAACTAAGCGAAAATTGCTTCCCTTTGATCCATAGAAACAACAATAATCATTGATAATTATACAATCTAAATACTATTAATTAATTTATTCATTACTAACCCCTCCTAATTATAAATCACACCCTAATAAAAACACTTATTAAATAAATAATCCTATTATAGAATATTAAACTCATTTATAAGATTAATCTTAATATTGACCTAATTTAAAGATAACTTAATGAGACTCTTTAAATAACTTAATACCTAGAACATAATTGATTAAATTTAAAAATTCATAACCTTGAATTAATTAATATTTAGAATATACCCCTTAATAACATAATGGTAAACCCAAAAAACTTAATAATCTACATAATAACCAATAATTAAACCCTATTATTTCATTAATATAATACCTAGAACATATTTAATTAATATTAAGATAAAAACATTATATTAATCATAGTTTAGAATAAACTTTAAAACTTAAATAACGAAAATACGAAACCCTAATAAACTTGAAAAGAACTAATTTTATTAAATAATTTTACTAAAAACTTAGCCGACACCTAGATTTCCCCACACTTCTAGTATTTAATACCAACTCTTCCCTTCATTCTAACCATGGCTCATTGTCCTGAAGATGGATCGTGATTTGGATCCGAAACGTCGGCAGTCTATTGAAAAAACTGTGGCTAATCCAATCAACATTGAAAATCCCAACCACATCAATCTTATTAATCATATCATTTCCGTATATGGTAGGGAGACTCTAGATAAAATTCATGTTTTAGAAAAGCTCAGGGTTAAGATAAACAGAAGAGTGGCAGATCTAGAATTTCTCAAGAAATGTAGGGACGAAAACATGCTACCCAAATTCACACAGATCCAGCAGAGAACCAAGAACAAATGGAACTACGTGACCTTCTCTAGGTTAGGGTTATCCATTATTAGAGGCGAAATTAGGAAGAACATGTGTATTCTGGAACACCTATCCAAAAACGCGCTAAAACTTCACTTGAAACTAGCGCAGGTCGTGACAACTAAATTTTGGAAGATAGTAGACGCCATTGCAGCCATGAAACCAGACTGTGCTTATGTGCAAGCTCAGAACATACATTCCTCCAAGCTAGAATGGCTACTCAACAACAAAAATGATGGTCGAGACACCAATGCAAAGAATGTGGTAAACCTCTCTGCGCGCACGTTGAACAAAAACGAGTTGGGCGTATTGGATAGAGGCTTAAATTTCGTTGTATCCCCATCCTCCATCCCTACCGACAACATTATTTGTTACATAGAGGATGGCATACAAAACCTCAATGATGAAGACAAAGAATTAATACGACAAGATTGCTCTGTCATTCTACGCAAAGCCAAACCTCCGAGAAGCAATATGAGTAATGAGGAACGTGCAGCCTTAAAGAACCTAAGAAATGATGAAAACTTGGTGATTCTCAAGGCAGACAAAGGAGGCACTACTGTTCTTATGAACCTTAGTGATTATAATAGGAAAATGAATGAATACCTAACCCAGAGTGGCAACTACAAGAAACTTAATCGCAAACCCATTAAGAAGATTATAAGGCAAGTAAAGAAAGCCATCAACAGTTTCAACCTAGACGAGAGAACCAAAAAACAATTAACTCCCAACAACGAGATCATCCCAAGGATCTACGGTCTACCGAAAATTCACAAATAAGATATCCCTCTTAGACCCATAGTGAATACCATAGGTTCACCAACCTATGAGCTGGCTAAACACGTAGCCAAGATCCTTAGCCCCTTAGTAAGCCACACTGACTCTTTCATTAAAGACTCCAATGAATTTATTAATATCATTAAAAATGAAAAGGTAAGGCCTCAAGACACCCTCATTAGCTTTGATGTAGTCTCCCTTTTCACTAAAAATCCCCTTAGATGAAGCTATCCAAATTGTCAAAGAAGTCACCGATCTTGAAACAGCTAACCTAGCCGAGGTCTGCTTGTGCTCCACTTTCTTTAGTTACCAAGGAGATTTCTCTGAACAAACCAACGACGTAGTAATGGGCTCCCCACTGTCCCCCATTGTTGCCAACCTTTTCATGGAAAAATTTGAAAAGAAAGCTTTGGACTCCTTTCCCCTAAAACCATTAAGGTGGAAAATATATGTTGATGACACCAATGTTCTCTGGCCCCACGGGAAAGTAGAATTACATAATTTTTTTCAAAACCTAAACAACATATCCAAAGATATAAAATTCACAATGGAACTCGAAGAGAATGATAACGTCCCCTTTCTAGACGTTCTTATCAAAAGGAAAAATAACAAGGATCTAGAACATGCGGTTTATAGAAAGAAGACCCACACTGAGAACTATCTCCATGCAAACTCCCATCACCACCCCAACCAGAAACTAGGTGTCCTAAAATACTTAGCCACTAGAGCCATAAGAATCTCCGATTAAGCACACCTAGATAAATAAACATATCACCTCACCAAGACTTTTAAGAACATGGGTTATAAACACAAAGACATTAAGGATGCTATAAACAGAGCCCTAGAAAAAATCCGCGATAATCCCAACATCCCCAAAGACCAGAACCCTAATAGAGGTTCCTGCCTTCCTTACATCCAAGGAGTGACCGATAGGATTGCAAGAATCCTCAACAAAAAAGAGATTAAAACCTCCTTCAAACCACTTGAAACCATGAAACATAGTATGAGATCCGCCAAAGACAAACTTGACCCTCACTATGGCAAAGGAATCTACAAAATAGAGTGCTCATGCAGAAAATGCTACATCGGGGAAATTGGTCGCTCATTCCAGATTAGGATAAAAGAGCATGGAGCTGACATTAAGAATGAACGCATCAACACTTTTCTGCCCTAGCTGAACACTCCCTTAAAACAAGACACCATGTTCGCCTAGAAGATACCAAAATCCTCGCCAAAGAAAATCACCTCTTTAAACGACGTATTAGAGAAGCTATTGAAATCCAAAAACATCCTAGTAACCTAAACAAAGATAGTGGGTTAGAACTAAGCGAAAACTGGTTCCCTTTGATCCATAGAAACAACAATAATCATTGATAATTATACAATCTAAATACTATTAATTAATTTATTCATTAATAACCCCTCCTAATTATAAATCACACCCTAATAAAAACACTTATTAAATAAACAATCCTATTAGAGAATATTAAACTCATATTTATAATATTAATATTAATATTGACCTAATTTAAGATAACTTAATAACACTCTTTAAATAACTTAATAATATAATAATAATAATCTATTTTTAAGGTCACAGCCAAGCCAGCACACCAAATTGATGTATGAGACCCCCTTGTTTGTGGGACAAGGGACCCCCCTCAACCCAACAATTTGACTGGTAAAGTCTACGAAGGTATACATACCCTACCCCCCTTTGGATTTGAACCACCTAGAACATAATTGTTTAAATTTAAAAATCCATAACCTTGAATTAATTAATATTTAGAATATACCCCTTAATAACATAATGGTAAACCCAGGAAACTTAATAATCTACATAATAACCAATAATTAAACCCTACTATTTCATTAATATAATACCTAGAACATAGTTAATTAATATTAAGATAAAATCATTAAATTAACAAGAGCTGCAAGGCAACATAGTCCCTGCCTTTCTAGGAAGTTTTCACTGGCATGAATCAAGCCGAGCAGTAACAAGGATGGATTTAATCCAACACTGAATCATGGTCTGATTCATTGCTATGGATAAATCGTGCAGTAATTCCTTCGGTCAATAGGCTCTTAACTGCAAGTGAACGAAAACACGATCGGGTGTGGTTGTGGAATTCTACCTTGTGTTGTCGCTATTAATGGTGGATTCAAGTCCTGTGGAGGAGAATATCTAGGAGCTGTTATTCCAAATACTAATCTATCATGGACTCTTCCTTGAGAATTGAAGTGGCCTTAATACATTGTTAAGGAACTTAAACTACCACAAACTCGTTAGCAATAGCTTTCCTTGCCTGCAACTTATTTAATCAGCTCCGGGAATCATTAAAGCATTAAAAAGGTCTTTGTTTTTTCTGCAGCGAGTTTCTCTGCAAATACAACTGCTAATATGATATTCATCAAACTGACAATCCCGTTAGCAGAGACTTGGAGGGAGATAAAATACAAAATTAATTGTAGATACAGGGTAAAGTCATTTCATTATTTATATTAATTAATTAAAATTGGGCATATATAACAAGTACATTAATTATGTAATTACTTTAAAACATTGAAATATGTGAAGGCTGCAATAAGACATGAAATATATTAACCAATGGAAGATGAGAAAAATAAATATTTTTATTATATCAAAAAAAAAATATTTGTTTTGTTAAGTTAAACATTACGTTTCATATACAAATTTAAAATAAAAGAAAAATTAATGTCAAATCAATAGCAAACTCATTGTTATAGTTCTGCTTTGGCAGGGACTAATAAAGAAATAAAGTATAGGGTATAAATTCCTACCAAATATTCATCAATTTTTTTTAAATATTGAATATAAATACGAATGTATAAAACCCTACATAATTTTATTATTTTTTTTAAAATAGTCAATTTCAAAATATCGAAGATCTTATTAATTCAATGCAAATCAAAATCATAATTATACGTTATTATACCTGCCGATAGGCATGGTATATAGCTTTGAGTTAGGCTTGACTTTCTATTAATTCATGGTTGACCATAAAATATACACCCCTTTATCCAAAGTTTTAAAAAATAATTATTTATTTTAAATTTTAAATCTCATTTATGTGATATCTTATTGGCCAAAAACTTTGAAGTCTTATTGCTGCCTTCACTCCCCCCAGTGTAATTGTAATAAATATTTCTTGTTTTTTTATATATATTGTCAAAAGTTGGGGGCCCATCTTGTTAAATAAATAACCCTTTCTTTTTTGGCATGGATATGCATTTTTTTATTTTTTTTTTCATTTAATGGGTACCTTTTTCCCAGGCACATTTAAATAAAATAAAATAATATTTTGTAGGTAGAATTCAAATGTATGACAATTGTACTTTTTCTTTCACAATTATTTGAGTGTTAAAGTTAAAATAAAATAGGGAGATGAATGGACTCAATTTCCTCGACAAAGCACATAGTCAAAGTTGAGAGTCTATCTTATTGTTGAGATGGAAAAAAATCCAGAGCCGAGGGAAACTCTAGCGGAACTCGACCTAACTGTCTTCAGCTAGGATCTCCTTCTTTCCGTTGAAGCCCCAGCGGAAAAATCCCTGCACGTGACTTTCACGATCCGTGTGCTTCCGCTCGGCTTCTCTCGCTCCAGTCTTGCAGTGGACTCGTTCCCCAACTGCCATCCTCTGTCATTTTAAAATCATTATCATTTTCTATTAGTGATAATAAAGTGAGGATTCGAGCACAATGTCTCGGCTGCGTTAGGTTTGCAGGTCGCTTCAGCGCGCCCCTGAGGCCTTCACGCCCGCTTGTTCGATCTGCAGCGTCCACACTGTCCAATGGAAGCTCCAGGGGACCCCGACCCGCCCCCAGAGGTCCAGGCCTTCAAAAATATGGTAGCATCAGGCCCTAAGCGGCCGCCCTCAGCGTCCCAGCAAAAGTTCGTAAGGAAAATGGCTACCATCCCCACGGTGGCTCTGCCAGAAGAGGAGACTTGTAAAGCAACCCTGAACCTGGCTGAGAGAGGTCTTATAGGCCAGTTTATGGGCCTCTGGCCCTCGCCTAAATCAGTGGAAGAATGGACGCAAAGGAAATGGAAACCCCTGATCAAAGAGGGAGTCAAAAGCTACTTTGTAGGAAAGGGCTTCTTTGTTTTCGTTTTCGAGAACACTGAAGATAGAGGATTGATCTTCAGAAACGGGCCATTCTTTATGGGTCCTCAGGGACTTTACCTAAATAAATGGACTCCCGACTTCGATCCCACTCAAGACATTCCCTCCGCAGTCCCGGTATGGGTCAAGCTTCCACATCTACCTCTCCACTGTTGGAATAAAAAATCCCTCCAGATCATTGGCAACGCGCTGGGAAAATTCATAGACCACGCTGCAAGAAAGGATCAGTACTCCTGCGCTCGAATCTGCGTAGAAGTAGACTTAGAAGAGGGGCTCCCGGAAGCAATCAATCTTACCGTAGCTGGGTGGACGCATGTACAGGAGCTGGATTACGAGCAACTACCTTTTAAATGAAGACACTGTCACGGACACGGACACTTTGCAAAGCATTGCAAGAAGAAAGCAGAGGAACAGGTAGAAAAACATAATGGGGAATCATGGACCCTGGTCCAGAAAAACACAAACACAAAAAAAGGTAAAGGTAAAGGCCACATGATCGTATCTCCCAGCAGTGACAGTAACGAACAAGAAAAGGATGCATGGCAAAAGGGAACAGTAAATGGACAGAACAAGCATGCAAAACAAACAGAAGAGAATGGGGAACAGACAGAAACACTACCCTCAATCAAAGTGGGAGGGAAGAGCTACAGATTGAGGACAATCAAGGCAGCCCTTCAAACCCTTCATACGCAGAAATAACAAAGAAAAAACCAGAGGAAAGCTCAGGTTCTTCAGAGGATGAAACCTTTGAGCGTCCCTCGAAGAAAGCAGGAAGGAAATCCCGCAAAGAAAAGAGGGAGGAGGAGGCAGAAAGGTTCAAGACACAAGGCATCCAATCCACAATAGAAATGTCTAATGGCTGAAATACCAGACCAAGACCTTTCAAGGGAGGTCCCAACCCCCCCCCATCAAGTAAATAATGAAACTCGCCTCCTGGAACTGTAGAGGTCTGGGGAATCCCTCTAAAATAGAAGCAGTCAAGGACCTGTTGAAAGCAGATCCCTCAGATATTCTAATGCTC
>SNQJ01S0092720.1:51685-69336 GCA_010110895.2 Picea sitchensis | reverse complement strand
ATGTGGCTGATTGCAATCTTGTTCCCACTCCATTTCAGTGAGATGTTACACTTTATGTCAATTGATTTTCACCACACATTAATCCTTCACTCTACAATGACTAGTTGGGAGTCTCTTGTATTTGGCTCATACATGATTTGACATTTATTTTGTTGTTGGGTTTGTCTCTCAGTGCTCTCAAGATACTCATGAGAGTCATTGGGAGGAAATAAAGTGTACTTTGAGGTACATTCATTGTACTACCAATTTTGGCATTCAATACACCTCTAGTGCCTCTTAGATTGTGGGTTTAAATGACTTAGATTGGTTTGATTCAATTGATGATTAGGAGTATACGTTTGGTTTTGTTCATTGCCTTGGCTTTTCTCCTATTTCCTAGTCTTGCAAGAAGCAATCAATGATTGAATTATCTTTTGTAGGCATTGAGTATCATGTTGCAGTTCTTGTTAGTCAGGGGGTTCTTTGGATTTGACCACTGATGATAGAGATTGACCTTCAATCATATCATCCCATTACTCTTTGGTGTGATAATGAGAGTGCCATGTACACATTTTTCGCAACCTAGTGGAGTGTCAATGGGTAAAATACATTGAGATCCACATGCATGTCACTTGATAGCTCATCAAGGATGGTATCTTCATCTTGAAGTATTTTCCTGATACTTGGGGTGGTGAAAGAAGTTATTGATGAGGGATCCTCTTAATTCCTCCTTCCTTCACATGTTTTTAGGTTGTTGTTCTTTATTTTGGGGATGAGTGGTTTTCCTAGGTTTGTTTTCATTCTCTCTAGGAAATATGAATTCGATCTGCAATTCGATATTCCCACCACATACCCAACCGCAACTTCTGAAATTGAATTACCAATGCTCAATGGGAAAACCGAGAAGAGTAATTATCCCTCATACCCAATTAAATTCTCTCTCTCTCTCTCTCTCTCTCTCTATATATATATATATATATTTTCCTCGGAAAAAAGCGTAATTCTATTCATCCAAAGAGAACCAAATTACATTCTATAGGTGCTAACAACACCACCCAATACCGCGTAAAAAACCCAAAGGGACATAATGTATCTGGATGAAAATAAAAAAAGAAGAATACACAACAATTTATAGAAACCCCTAAAAGGATGAATACTTAGTACAAGAGACCTTGTCAAAGAAAAATACTCCAGAACAAAAAATCCAAACAAACCCTGGAGAACGAAAGAAAAATATGCAATCCTAGACAATCCCGAGTGACCGGAAGGACCAGGTCAGAGAGGTATGTAAACCTTAGAACATCAAGTCTAAAAGGAAATGACATCGATGGAGACCTCGATCCGCATGAGAACAGAAACTGCACGCCCCCTCAATAGGACCTCCAAGTGCCACTTGGTCAAATAAAACACTGCACGCCCAAGACATGACCTCAAAGCTCAGGAGAAAACCATGACAGAAGGAGGAGAGGAGACATCGATAACCACCAATAGGAGCCGAAACTGAGCAACATAAAACCCTGAACAACCAAAGTAACCCAAGAGAAGAACCGCATACCAGAAGCCGAAAAAATGGATGAACCCAACCCTAGATCCACCCTTCCACAAAGGAAGAACTGCTAGCCTCACCTCAAAAAAACAGATATGGAGCTGCCAACCTCTCCTTCGAAACACAAGATCTGGGAATAGGAAACACCCCCATGGCTGTACCCAACAGTAAATTACCTCCCAACGTGGAAGAAACAACCACTGCGTCCACATTACCACCCGATAGAGGGACGAATACGGGCACACAAATCCAACTGAGCAGGTGTAAAGTCTGAGGAGAAGACGTAGAGTCACCCAGAGAGAGGTTGCTAGAGGCTACTACCTACCACCATCCAACAGAGGGAGCCTGAACCCTACACGAGGAACAAACGTCGGGGAGGAAGGTTCCACCTTTCCTGGGAAAAACCAGGAGAGAAGACCCTAAAAAAAGTGTAAATCCGAGGAAGATGAGTCTTCATAGTAGAGGAGGCCACAACAGATAACACACTCGGGCCGTAGGCGAGAAGCAACGAGGGATCTGCGGCTAGGGAAACCCCTGCCGTAGACCCCTGCACCCAACAGTAAATTACCTCCCAACGTGGAAGAAACAACCACTGCGTCCACATTACCACCCGATAGAGGGACGAATACGGGCACACAAATCCAACTGAGCAGGTGTGTAAAGTCCTGAGTGGGAGAAGACGAGTCACCCGTAGAGAGGTTGCTAGAGGCTACTACCTACCACCATCCAACAGAGGGAGCCTGAACCCTACACGAGGAACAAACGTCGGGGAGGAAGGTTCCACTGGAAACCGTGAGAGAAGATCCTAAAAAGTAAACTGGTGGAAGATGAGTCTTCTAGGTAGAGCTACAACAGATAACACACCCAGTCAAGAGGGCGAGCAATGAGGACTATGCTAAAGTCCCTCACAGACCCCATAGTTTCGAAATTGTTATCTTTCATATATATATATATATATATATATATATATATATATATATATATATATATATATATATATTAGCAATTAAAAACTTCTTATAAAAGGGAAGGATATACACCACTACTAGTTTGGAAAAGTGGTGGAAAATGGCATCGATCGACGTATATCAACCACTTTTATAAAGTGTTTGTTGTTAGTTGATGACCAACATGCCCCGGGAACGACCATTAATTAATCAATACACAATTAATGTATTAATTAAATATTACATTAATGTAATATATAATAATAATGTATTAATGTAATAAGTTAGTATATTAATGAATATAAATTAATGGTCTATTAATGTAATGTATTACATTAATATAAAATATAAAAATAATCTATAATTGTAATATATAAATTAAAGTATTAATTCAAATTAGTGTATAATGTAACATTTTGATTGACACATTAATAATGTAATGTATTAATTAATTAATACATTAATAAAGTAGTATTATATTGACCTTAATGTATTTAGTAATACATTATTACATTACATTAATGTACTAATTAAAATGCTAATAAATTAATGTATAATATAACATATTAAACTATTAATAATGTAATGATAAATTAATGTATTAATGTAATCTATAAATTAAAATATTAATTTACATTATTAATTAATACATTACTAAATAGTAATAAATTAATAACGTATAACAATAATACATTAATAAAGTATTATTATATTAAAACATAAAAAATATTAATACACTAATAAATTAATACAATATTAATACATTATTAAAGTGTTAATACATTATTACAATAATCCTTTAATGTATTAGTTAATTAATTAATACATTGATAAAATATTATTAATTAAAACATTAATATATTAATAAAGTATTATTAATTAATCTATTAATGAAAAATTCATAAAGTATTTAAAAAGTATATTAATATATTAAAGTAATAAGTATTAATATACCTTAATAATAAATTTTCTACATGAATATACATTAAAATATTAATAAATTAATAAATTAATAGATTAATAAAGTAATAATACATTAACAAAGTAATAATATAGTATTTTTAAAGGATATTAAGCACGACCTTCACTAAGGTTGACCTTGGTTGATTGTGGTTCACCATGGTTAATAGTTGCTGACCATAGCTGACCATGGTTTGCCATGAACATCATTGACCATGACTACGACTGACATTGGTCATGGTTAACCTTAATCATGAAAATGGTTGATCTTGACCTTGACTATGGTTGACTATAGTTGACGAGGACTATGCATGAAGATTAGTAGATTTCTAAATAAAAATTTCAATATAAATAATAATGAAATGTTTATGAAATAGTTAACTAGGGATGACCACATTGACCATGGCAATGGTTGATTATGATAGACTACGATTGACTATGGTAGACAATGACTCCATGGTTAACCATGATTGTGAGTATGGTTGACCATGACCATGGTTTACTATGGTAGACCATGATCATGGTTTCTTATGTTTCACCATGACAATGACCATGACTATGGTTAACTTTGTTACACCTTGGTTTACTTTGGTGGATTATGGTTGAATATGGTTAAATATGGTTGACCTTGATTGACCATGACCATAGTTAATTGTGGTTGACTTTAGTTTACCATGACCATGCTTAATTATGGTTGACCACTACCATGGTTAACTTCAGTAGACCTTCTTAGACTTTGCTTTACTATAGTTTACCATGGTTGACCATGGTTGTGCATTACCATGACCATGGTTTATTTTGGTTGACCTTGACCATGGTTGAACATGGTTGAAAGTTATTGTCCATGACACTAACTACAACCATTATTAAATTTGCTAGACCTCAGTTGAATTTGATTTACTATGGTTGGCTATGGTTGACCATGGTTGAGCATAACGTTCACTATGGTTGACCATGGTTGAGCATAACGTTCACTATGGTTGACCATGGTTGAAAATGGTTAGCCATGTTTGATAGTTGTTGTCCATATATTACCATGGATGGCCATGACCATGGGTTACCATGACTATGGATTAAATTCACCATGTTTGACCTTAACTATGACTATGGTTGACCATTACCTTAACTATGGTAAACTATTATTGATTAGCACCAAGAGTATGGTCTACTATGGTTGACCCTAACCATGGTTGACTATGGTTTTCCATGGTTAACTATGGTTGAGCTTGACGTGGACCAAAGTTGAGTATGGTTGATCATGGTTGATTATGGTTGACCATGACCATGGTTGACTATGATCAATCGAGGATGAGTATGATTGATCGTGCCCATGGCTGACCTTCATAGACCATGTGGAGCTGATTATAGTGGGTCATGTTGATTATGTTTAATGATGGTTTACTATGACACTATTGCATTCCAATGTTGATAATGTTTTGTTCGTCACATGACATCCTAAGGTTATGGTCATCACATTACAAAGTAGGTTTTTTTTGTGACATAATGGAATTGAATAGGTATGTCACACTCTGATAGTGGGTTATGTTCATCACATTGTGATGTTGGGAAATGTTCGTCTCATTGCAATGTTGAGATATGTGACATTTATAATTTTTTGTCACATTGTGATGTCAGTATATTTGTGTCACATTGCAACATGAGGATATGTTCGACACATTGTGAGGACATGGATATGCTCGTCACATTGCGATGATGGGGCTATGCTTGTCATATTGTGATGTTACTATGTTCATCACATTCAGACGCCATGGATATGTTCATCACATTGTGATGACATGGATATGTTCATCACATTGTGACGTTGCACTGTTTGTTAGATTGTGACGTTACTATGTTCATCACATTGTGACGTTGCACTGTTTGTTAGATTGTGACGTTACTATGTTCATCACATTGTGACATTACTATATTTGTCACATTGCAACATTACTATGTTCGTCACATTGCAACATTCAATTTTGTTCGTCAAATTGCAACATTGAGTTATGTTCATCACATGCAAAGGTTGGTTTCTGTTCAACATATTATGAAAATGTGTGTACATCACATTGGACAATGGTTATGTTCATCACATGTGACGTTTCGAACTGTTTGTCACATTGTGACGTTAGTATATTTGCATCACATTGCAACATGAGGATATGTTTGGCACATTACGAAGACATGGATATGCTCATCACTTTGTGATGAAAGCGATATGTTCGTCAGATTGTGATGTTATGTACTATTCGTTGGATTGTGATGTTACTATGTTCATCACATTGCGACAATAGGGATATGCTCGTCACGTTGTGACAACATGGTTATGTTTGTCAGATTGCAACGTTGCACTATTTGTCAAATTGCAATGTTACATTGTTTGTTGGATCATGATGTAACCAAGTTCATCAAATCAACATGGCTATGTTCATCACATTGCGACATTGCACTATTTGTCAGATTGTGATGTTACTATTTTCATCACATTGCGACATTGCATTGTTTGTCAGATTGTGATGTTACTATGTTCATCGCATTGCGACATTACTATATTCGTCTTATTGCAACATTCCTATGTTCGTCACATTGCAATGTTCGATTTTGTTTGTCAAATTACAATGTTGAGTGATGTTCATCACATGCCAAGGTTGGTTTGTGTTCGACACATTAGGAAAATGATGTTCTGACCAAGTTTAAAATTTAATAAAATTAATGAAGTGTTCCCTTTGTGAGAAAGATATGAACTTTGAATTGATGTGATGTATTACATAGAAGAAAATTTAGAATCATACATGTTCTAAGGACATTGATAGCAAATCATCTTGAACTTTACCATTATGAGTCTTAATTGTTCTAAAGACATTTATAGAAAATCATCTCAAACTTTGTAGATGATGAATTACACTTGTTCTAAGGGCATTAATAGTAAATCTACTTTATTTATACTTGTTCTAAGGACATCATTTAATAACTTAATAATAATAATAATAAGAACACTAATAATATAATATTATGGTTTACTCTTATTATTCCATTATTCTTATGATTTACTCCTATTATTCCATTACACCTATGATTTACTCCTATTTACTCCTATTGTTCCATTAATAATTATTTTAAAAAATTTAAATTTAAAAAAATTACAATTATTTTAAATTGAATTTTTAATTATTATTTAAATTTAATATAAATTATCTTTTTATTATTGTCATTTTCTTGTAATTATTATTTAAATTATCTTTTTATTGTAATTATTATTTGAATTGAGTTTGCGATTATTATTTAAATTGAATTTAAATTGTTTTTTTATTATTATAAAATAAATTATAATAAAAATAACCCTAATCCTTATATAATCATAATCCTAATAACCATTAATAATAATTATTTTGATGATTTCCTAACACTAACCCTAATTATTATAATGAGTTTAGAAATAACAAAAATACTAATTATTAAAAAAATATAATTATAATATGTTAATGTCATTAAATTCTTGTGGACTCCTTTAAATTCTTTATAATATATTAATTATAATTATATATATAACATATTAATTAAAATTTTAATTATTATTATAATTATCAACTCTAATTAATAATTATTATTAACTCTAATTATTATAATGAGTTTATAATTAGGGTAAATGAGTTTATAATTAAGATAAAAGTTTGGAAGTGACAAAATTATGATTAATATAGTAATACCAATACTAAGTACTAAGATTATGATTCCAATTAATGTTATGATTCCAATTGATATTGATTTTATGGTTCAACAAAAGGAAAACCAACTCATTATGACTGTTTTCATGGAGGGAACGCACCTGTAAAACCCTAGAGGTTTGTTTGCTCGACATGTGAGACATATAGATTTTATCTACACAATAGTGGATATTCATAATTGTCCCCCATGAGTAGTGGATACCTATCTCAAGTCAAATCATTATGAGTTTAACTACGACCTTTAACATTAACAAAATTATTCTCTTCTCAATATGCAAGAAATAATCCATAATTTTAAAGTTAGTTACATATGTGAAATTTCTAACCGTAATAACACCATACTTCGCATAAATTCAAACTAAATGATTTATTATTAATTAAATTACATAAGACCATTTATTCAATCTCCATTGTTATGTATTTTCAAAGTTATAAATGTATTACCATATGTAAAATTAATTCCCCTATAATGCAAAATATACTATAAAGGAGTTTAGGTACCATAAACATATGACGATTCTGTTAACCCACAACAGAAATATCAAGAACTGTTGTCAAAAACTCTTAAATTAAAGAGGCAAAACCAACACTCAACACAACACTCAACACACTCCATTAAGGAAAAATATCAAATTGAAGTTTGTGGTTCAAGGAAGAAGTGAATCAAAATATCAATGATTCCAATACTCTATTACATTTAATACTTTAGGATACAAGGAGCAGATTGAGACAAAATTAATGAAAATCAATTCTCCCACCAAATAAAAATTAATAAAAACCAATTCTACTACAAAATAGGAAGTAATAAAGCCCAATTCTATACAGATTGAAATGATTGAATTAATAAAAACCAATTCTATTACAAATAGGAAGTAATAAATCCCAATTCTATACAGATACACAATTAATAAAAAGCAATTCTACTCCAAATATGATGTAATAAAACCCAATTCTATATAGATCAGAACAATCATTTTGAAAATAAATATGACTTTGTATAATTAGTAAAACCCAAATTGTGACAGAAATGAACAGTCAATTTAATAAGATGCGACGCTGTAAAGTTAGTAAACCTAAGACCACTACATAATTAGTTTGAATAATAAAGTTCAACGACAAGGTTAATGAATTATGTGGTGGTTTTTGTATAATTATGCATTGTAATTCAATAATTCAAGAGGATGTTATTCGTAAAGAAAGACCTCTATCGGCCTCCATGCAATCATTAAATGAGGGAAAACTCGAACAATATTGTCAATTAAACTTAAAAATAAAATTGATAAGTTTAAATATTCTTATTTTTTGGATTTTTTTTGCAATCATCACAGAATTAAATTATTAGTGAAATTGAAATTTCGTATTACTGAAATATTTTTTTTAATATATGAATATATTTAGCACCTTGAAATTTTGCAATCATCACAGACCAGGAGATTTTTTTTGCAATCATCATAGAATCTAGTTAATAAATTATTAGTGAAATTGAAATTTCGTATTACTATTGCAGATAAAATGTCAACTGGAATTGTGTATGTGGGAATCACAATATAAAATGTCAACTAGAATTGTGTATGTGGAATCACAATTGTATTTAATTAATCTGTATTAAAAATCATGGATAGTATGTTGTCAACTAGATTTGTGTAAAATATTTTTTTAAGAAAAACGTCATTACTCTTCTTGTTCTTGTAATATGTATATGCATATGCTTTTCCTCTACATTTGAAGCTGGCCTTGATTAAGCAACACATCCCAACTTTTTGTTGATTATTCAAATGTTCAGTAAGATCATCTCCTAAACCTGTTATGAAAATTTCTGCAATTACATTTATTGTTATATCCATTGAACATTATGTGCAATCATTATCACTATCATCTGGAATGTAACAACTTCATCCCAGAGGACATCACAATTGGAAATAGTGAAATGAGAGCCTCATTCAATTACGAGAATATTGAGGAGTTACTTGGCATAAGTAAAAGGTTCTACAGTCAGTATAATTTTCTAGGTATCTTTTATGTATTTATTGTTTTGCATTGACATTTTGTACAATACAAATATGGTTAAGACTTGTCTTTAGACTTGTTTGAAATCTATAAAAAAATAGGTATTGAATCTTATATTATTTTTGGTTAATTATGTTGGCAAGAGTATAAAACTTTATTTTTAACTCATTTAGGCAAGTTTGAATTTGATAGGGAATATATTTGATTTGAAGAAAATAATAATAGTTAAAATTAGATTTCTCTTTTATTTATTCTGTCAAAGGCTTTAATTGAAGAAGATGCTAGAATTATTGATATGCAGTAGTTTCCTTTCCATTTATGAAAGTTGTTGGGGGAGGAAACATGTGAGAAGAAACATTCTTGAGTGGTGATTTGTTCATTGTTGACTGCTTATGGTTGTCAATGATGGACTAATGTGGAACTCTAAGTTATAAGGTTGTGTTGTGCCATGTGTGTTGTAGATTTTGATAGAGGGATTCCTCCATGTGAAAAGGCTCGACCCATAAATGAAGTGAAAATATGATGTGTGCCTTGTATACAAGAAATAAGCCTACATGTATGGACAAGTGACAATGAGAAATATAACATCCTACTTGTATACACACTTTTTTGGTTTGAGTTTTCAAGATTCATCCTAAGATCCACAGTGGCAGTGTTAACAGTCAAAGTTTCAGATCCCATACCCAGAGTCAAAGTTTCAGATCCCATACCCAGATCCATCTTCAAGATAAAGGTCAAAAAAAAGAAGAGATGACAAAACCAAATAAATAATGAAACAATAAAATGCCAACAAAAAGTTGGTAACCTTTTATAATGCAAACCCATGGTAGAAGAAGGAAAAAGAAACCCTACAACATCTAAAACAAAACAAAAAAACCTAACCAAAAACAAAAAATAATAAAATAAAACCAAGGTAATAAAAAAAATCATAATAAATATTTTTTTTAAAAAGGGAAATTAAAAAATTAAATAAAATAACATAAAAAATACAATAAAATAAAACCAAATAAAATAAGATAAAAATTAAAAAAAAATATTCTTTATAACATAATAATGATATCAATCTAATAAAATGTTATACCATACTAATAATCTAATAAAATAAAATTAATAATATTAATCTAATAAAATCAATAAAAAAAAATATATTGTAAAATTAAATTATAAATAAATTAATATCATAACATCAATATTAATTTAACAAATTTAATCAAATAAAATAATAATTTCTAGATTTAAGTTACAAATTAAACAATAAAAATATTAATGTCATAATACTACATAACATATATAATAGTGTTAAAAAAATAGTAAAATAATCCTATTAAGTTAAGAAAAATAAAAAACAAAGAAATAAAGATATAAAAAGGAAAACAAGTGAAATAATCATCATAATAAAAACTAAAACACCAAAAACAAAGAAATAAAAGATAAATAAGAAAAATAAAGTAGAAAAAATAAAGAGGAACAACAAGACGAACAACATTAAAAGAAAAAGAAAAAAAACTAAAATAATTAACTAAAACCAAAAACAAAGATAGAATAAAATATAAATAGGAAGAATAAAACAAAAGTGTGTAGAAAAAGTAGAGAGACAAGAAAGAAGAACAATATAAAAGAACAAACTAAAATAATTAAGTAAAACCAAAATAAGCAACTAAAACCAAGAAGGATAAAAACATAAACCTTAAAAACAAAAGAGATATAAAGAAGGAGTAAGGAGAAAACCTATAGAAATTACCCGATTCTCATAAGG
Organism: Picea sitchensis; assembly: GCA_010110895.2. NCBI lineage: Eukaryota > Viridiplantae > Streptophyta > Pinopsida > Pinales > Pinaceae > Picea > Picea sitchensis. The sequence continues at coordinate 58,416 of SNQJ01S0092720.1, read as the reverse complement.
TGGATAAGACAAATCCAACTTTCATTGATTTCTAGATCCTCATTTCTATTAAGAATGTTGGGTGTTTTATAATCTTCATAGCTTCTCCGATGGGATGCTTAAAATAATGGTTTTCTCTTCCAAGCATACGTGATGCTTGGTACTTATGGAGTGCTTTTCCAGTGTTGTGGAGCGTTGTGTGTTTATATTGACACTATGCTCTTTCATTCTTAGGTGTAAAGAATGCCCAATTTCCTTATTCTTTATTTTGTTTTGTTTCATTGTGTTTCTTGTTTTTATGTTATTTTATTTAATCTTTTAATTTTTTATTATGATTTTTCTTTATTTTCTTGGTTTAATTTTATTGTTTTTCCTTTTTGGTTTAGGGTTTTTCCTTTGTATTTAGAATGTTGTATAATTTTTTTTTATTAACTTGCATTATCTAAGTTGATCGACCCCTTCTATTGTTTCATTATTTATCCGGTTGTATTTTTTATTTTTTTTTTGATCTTTATTTTGAAGATGGATTCACTTATTATTTAAATTTTTAATTTGACACTTAGGTATCTTGTTATCTAGTGATTTTCTTAGTGCAAATTAGATTAATAGCTCACAAAAAAAAATACACTATTGGAATATTCAACTCAAATAAAGATAATAGAAGCAATACTAGAAACCAAATCATGCACACATAAACACCAATATTTTTGGGTAGATACTCTTGGAAAACCCCTAGAGGAAAAACAAGTGATGAGATGATTTTATTATGATTAAAATCAGGGCTCTTGTGACATGGATAATGGTCAATTGAGAGAAATACAACTACAGACAAACCTGACAAATTCTAATTTGTTGTATGACCCAGACCTGACATGATTTTCAAGGTGTACACACATTTACTTAAGTAAACCTGCGTATACGCTCCTGTCTCCATTGATGCTAACGTACACGACTTCAAGGACTGTATGAAAAACTCTGTACGGATCGACCCTTTCCTATGGCTTCGCTCTGTTGAAACCCACTTGTGGTTGCCTCTGTTCTCTCCTCTCCTTGACCTAATCTCTAGATGGAAGTCCTTCTCCACCTATCCAAGATCTCCTTGAATCATAGTCCTTTGTGATCCAACTCTTTGAGAAAAAGTTCTTCTCTGCTCTGATCAATGTGTCAAGTGTCTTCGTCCTTCACCCTATCCTTGCTTTTATAATATTGATTTATAACCTAACCCTAATCTCCAAAGTGATTGATGGTTGATATTACTTCTCACCTCACTTGAGATCAATGACTAATATTGAATGCTAATTACTTTTAGTATTTAAATAAATCAACTAATTAACAAAAGCACTTTACTTTAATAATTCCTTTAATTAAAGTAAAGACTCAAGAATAAAAGGATTTGGATGATTTCCACATGTCTAGACACTTAGACATGTGCGAAAATACATGTCTGATGCTACCAACATCAACACTCCCTGTTAGTGAGGAAGGTATTCTGCACCACTCCAAGTTTGTCTATGAAGAACACAAACTTCTCTTTAACCAAGTGATTTGAAAATGAAAAAAGTTTGTGTGTACAAATTTTGAAAGTGAAATATTTATGTCACTTAGGGAATTGGATCAGGTTTCAAGCACATAAACTTAATGAGTTTTTTTACTTAACATGAGAAGCATTAAAAAACATAAAAAACCATCAAAAGTAAGCGCATAACACAACAAAATGATAAAGGAGTTCACCCCTCTATTGGGCTACATCTCCTGGTACAACTTCCAATGAATCATTTTCATTATATTCTCAAAGTGTCAAAATAAATGCTTTAAAATGCTTAGAATTCAAAATAGATGGCTTCAATGGCTCCAAAATGTCCAAAAACCCCTAGCAGGGCTCTTCCTGCACCTAGTTTGGCCAAAAAATGAGAAAAATACACTTCGTGGAAGTTTCTCCCAATAACTTATTGTACCTGCTAGCCAAAATGCACCTTTGTCCAACTGAACTTAGCTCCGTGCGTTTCCCATGTCCAAAACCCTCACCACACATCGTTTCGAAAAATTAGGCAAAATGTCACACCAGTAGTGGAATAAGCGCCTTAACCGTCGGAGGTTGTGGTGATGTGGCCCCCCATGTGGTTGGGCGTCGACCTAGATTTTCGCACCCGTTGGTCTATCCGTTGAAAACCCCATGAGTATGGTCATGTGGAAAGGTTTCGGTGTAGTGTGACCAGGGCTAGGGCTAAGCCCCGACCCTTTCTCCTCCCGGATGAACCATATTTCAAACTTAAATACAAAGTTTACCATATATAGGTTAAGTACTACCATTAGACGAGCCTATAGATTGAAATTTGCAAAGTCTTTCCCTTGCTGGAGGTCCTGGGATCGACCCCTGTGAACTCCAACAAAATTTTAACACATCAACCAATTACGGGGTGCCACATGGCAGCCCCTGGCTGGTCCACGTGTCACCCTTCCCTTCATCCATGAGCATGCCACGTGTCGACCAAGGATTGGCCCACGTCAACCACTTGCATGGTCAACCTTGCCATGTCAACACCTGCCCAATTAGACTTGCCACATGAGCACCTACCCAATCAACTTGCCAGGTCATACGTATGGTCGTATGGTCAGTTGACACATGGACTGTACGGATTGCACAATCAACATTGTTTTTTGTCTGTTTGGAAAAGTGGACAGAATGCGATATATCAACCATACAGACTTCGTTTGAGCCCGTTCAAGTTGCGTTTTGATCGTGAGGATGAGATCTACGCAATGAATCCATTTTCGAGCACTTTGATTTTTGAGAATTTTTTGATCCCCTGGATCACTCCTCCCCATTGGGAAGATTTTGGACCTCCAAAAGACTACTTTCAATCAATCTGAAGATGAGGGTATAGTTCCCTCACCTTTCCAACCTCAATCCATTTATCTTTTCTTGGATTTGTGCCTTTAAGACCAACACGAAGGTATTCCACATTCCCTCGTTTTGAAGTTCTTATCTTTCTGTCAAGGATTGTATCCTCATGCAATTCTGAAAGATATTCTGGCGAGAATTCATCTATGGAAGGAATCTAAACATGCTCTCCTTGATCATCAATCAAAGGAGGCTCATACAATCTCAAATTCTCAACATTAACAACTGCATACATTTGCATATAAGGATGCAAATCCAAACAGAAGGCATTGTTACCAATCTTTTCAAGAATCTTGAAGGGTCGATATCTAATTGGTTTCAGTTTTTTACCTTCTCCTTTAAGCCTCTCCTTGCTAATGTAATACCAAACTTCATCTCCAACTTGGAAAATGTGATCGACACGATGATTGTCATGTCTTGTATTATACTTGGCTTGACTCTTTTCCAACTGTTCTTGTACCATTTGATGCACCAACTGAATTTGTTCAATGAAGTTCTTTTCTCTATCAATGTCATAATGACCATCAATAGCAATATCCTTCCCAAAGATAAAATCTAAAGGAGATTTTGGAAAATAACAAAAACATGCCTCAAAAGGAGATGTTTGAGTTGAAGAATTCTTAGCCCAGTTATAAGCATGCTGAATGTAGTGTAGGTGCAGATCCCAAAGATTAGGATGTTTGTTGCAATAACCACAAAGAATATGTACTACTTTTCTATTCACCACTTATGTTTGATCATCAATTTTTGGATGAAATGTTGTGCTCTTTTTCATCTTGGTGTCCATGAGTGCCCATAAGCTTGACCAAAAGTTCCCAATAAATTGAGAATCTCGATTAGAAATAATGGATTTGAGAAACCCAAAATGTACCCATACACGTTGAAAGAACATTTGTGCCATTTGTTTAGCTGTAACCTACTTCTTAAAAGGCATCAAAATACACATTTTACTGAAACGGTCAACCACAACATAAATATAATCATGATTCTTTTTTGACATAGGTAATCCTCCTACAAATTCCATGGAAATGCTTTCCCAAGGACGAGAAGAAACCATAATTGGAGTATACAAACCCAACTTTCTATTGCTAGGCTTACTTGTAGAACATACATAACATACTCTTACATATCTTGAAACACGTTCATTCATTTTAGGCCAATAGCAATACCTTTGCAAATTAGGCACTGTCTTTCTTACACCAAAGTGGCCAACAATAAGAGAAGAATGTGCTTCCCTTATGATGTTGACTCTTTCACCCTGTGGAATACATAGCTTGCCAAAATAATACAAAAACTTATCATGCATGACGCAACCGCACCCTTACTGGTACGTCCGCTCTCGCAGGACCTTCTTCCTTCTCGGCCCGAAGAACTCCAAGGTTCTTCTATTTCCCTATCGGGAAATCTGCACCCACAGTTCTCTCCGCGCGATCCCCCTTCCTTGACTTATCGGAGGATCGGAACTCGCGGCTTCGCAAGTTCTCTATTGATCACGGGGTCCTCAAATCCCCGAGACCCGATGTGTCATTCAACGCTGACTTCCTCTTACCTCTATCGGGACTTCGGCCCTATCGTGACTTCGCTACTCGTGACACCAAACACTCGGTTCTCCAACTCCCGAGTCCCGATGTGCCGAAATTCTGATATACTCGCTTATTGACTTTTCCACGGTCATGACTCCCGTCGAGACTTCGGAACTTGCGGGATCGCGAATCCTAACTCCAATACTTCGGGACTTATCGTGGAGATATCCCGATGGATCGCGTCGCCTGTCTACGTCACCAACTCCTGTGGCCCACACTATTTATGAAGCCGTCGGGATATCGCTTCTCGCAATATCGCGATTCCCGTGACCAAATCCCCGACTCTTTTCTCACGAAACTCCGATAGATTATTCCGCGATCAATCCAACGACCCTGATGGACTTGGATCAACGACTCTGCTCTTCTGAACTTTTAGCCTCTCCACACTTGCGCTGTAACTTTCTCGCACCTCTGGGAGGTCTAACGATCCATGGATCCTTAATTCCCTTTGCTCAGAATCGCAACTCTGAGTCTTAACTTGGCCTGCGCACTCCTTGCACGGCTCTTCTGCTCAACTGTACTTCTGGGAACTTAGAACAAAAGTTATCTCTATCTGAAGCCCTCTGTCAACGCACTCCTTGCGGACAAATTCGACTGCACTCCTTGCAGGAATCCTCTGACTCAGAATAGAGAAATAATTGAAACTAATTCCTTCTTCCTCTTAGATTTCAATTCAACCATGAAATCACATACATAGCATATGAAAGAAAATGTATGACATGAAGCAAACATTCATGAGCATAACCTCAGTACACAGAGAAACAACACAATCCATGAGTTTGAATCAAAGATTTCTTCTATTAATTCAAATGACTGTACATGGGTGTTCTTCATACGCTTCTCTGCTTGCTCTCTTCTTCTGAATGATTTTTCTAGCTTAGGCTAATGTTACAATGATACAATGAGGGTGTCTATATCCGTTTTCCCTCTTGGACGCTAAAACTATCAAATCTAAATTAAATTCCTATCTAACTGCATTAAATCTATTAAATGTCGACTATCTACTCAAAGGACGAGAGCTATCCGCTCAAGGTCCATTACAATACACAAGGTGCGCTTCATTAAATCCAAACATTAATATTTGTGCAACAATATCAAGGTGTTTTCAAAATTTGTGTTGGCTCTATCCGACTGTCTTCCGCTCCGCGCTGACTCGCTTGATGTGCTGGCGATGCTCCTGCATCATACTCCTCAATTTGAAAACTTTCACGGGCTCCTGTCCATGAGCTCCTGCACGGTCTGTCCATGCTTATGTATCTCAGCTTCAGTCTCCTAGCTAGCATCTTCAACTGGATGATTCTTCCACTTGACTAGATACTCAAAGTATTCTTTTCTTTTGGTCTTCTTACCCACTCTTTTATCCAGTATGCACTCCATCTATGGCTTCTCTGCAATCGACACCTGCTTCGTCCACTGGATCACTGGTTGCTCGATTCTAGCCTCTGTTTCTCTAGCTCTGTATGGGTATAAATCTGCGATATTGAATATCGGAGATATCCCGATGCCATCCGGCAACTCGATCTCATAAGCGTTCTCTCCAAATTTCCTCAGGACTCTGCATGGTCCGATTTTCTTCATCTTCAATTTATTGTATGTTCCCCTTGGGAACCTTTCCTTCCTCAAATGTGCCAGAACTAAATCTCCAACTTCAAACTAAAGTTGTCTCTGATGCTGATCTTCTCTGCGCTTATACTCCTGGCTTGATTTCAACAGTCGCTCCTTCACCTGACTGTGAAGTTCCTTCATTGCCTCAACAAATTCTTCTGCACTAGCACTGCTAGTTGCAGTCTGTTCTGAATCCCTCAGTTCAGAAACTCCTCTCGGTTGTATTCCATATACAACCTAAAATGGACTTTTCCATGTACTTCGATTCACTAAATCGTTGTATGCGAACTCTGCTTGTGGTAATACATGGTCCCAGCTGCTATGGTGCTCTGTCACCAAGCTTCTCAGCAAGTCTCCCAGACTTCTGTTGACCACTTCCGTCTGTCCATCCATCTGAGGATGATAAGCAGAACTAAACGCTAATTTAGTTCCCAATTTCTTCCACAAGGTCCTCCAAAAATGCCCTATGAATTTAGTATCTCTGTCTGAAACTATACTTTTCGACAATCCATGAAGTCGAATGACCTCCTTGAAAAACAAATTTGCGATATGAGTCGCATCACTGGTCTTCTGGCATGGAATGAAGTGTTCCATCTTAGAAAATATGTCCACGACCACAAAGATGGAATCAACACCTCTTTTTTTCCTCGACAAACCCAATA